>PVJI01000295.1:60704-297695 GCA_004026765.1 Micronycteris hirsuta | reverse complement strand
TGACAGTTTTGCTGGATAGATTATTCTTGGTTGTAGGTCCTTGCTTTTCATGATTTGAAATATTTCTCTCCAGCCCCTTCTTGCTTGGAAGGTCTCCTTAGAGAAATCTGCTGACAGTCTTATGGGAATTCCTTTGTAGGTAACTGTCTCCTTTTCTCTTGCTGCTTGTAAGATTCTTTCCTTATTCTTGACCTTGGGTGATGTTATTATGATGTGCCTTGGTGTGTCCCTCTTTGGGCGGAAGTCCCTCGGATGTCTTTTCATGTGCTTACTTCCCAGTTGTGTTGTGGATCTTCTCTGGAGAAAGGTCTGTGCCAGTTCTTTGCCTGTCCTTTAATTGGCTTAATTGGGTTTATCTTTTTGTTGTTGAATTATAGAAATTTTTTATAATTTTGGGTATTATACTCTTATTAGGTAGTGATTTGCAAATATTTTCTTCCATTCTGTGAGTTATCTTTTTAATCCCTCACTTCTTTTCAATATTCATTCAGATGTCCCCATCTCGGTGAGACCTTTCCTGACCACCGCCCCCAAGCACACGTTCCCTGTCCCTGCTCTATTTGTCTTCCTCGCACTGACATGAACAGACATTTCTACACGCATGTTATTTATTATTATTGTTATGACTACGATCTTGTTTGCTGTCTGTCATATCAGCTAGAATGTACTGCCTATAATAGGCCTTGTAAACACTTAATAAATAATTATTGAATAAAATAAATGAGTGAATTTCACACATAACGATGCTATCTTTTTTTTCTTTTTTATTGGGGAAATATAGCAGACATACAGAAAAGGAGCACAGTGATGTGTCATAAAAAGAAAACCTTTTTACCCATCACCAATATTAAGAAATAAATTCCTGCCGTTAACTCAGGAGCTGTTTTTATGTCTCCTCTCAATTACTTCCTCCTCTCTCCAGTCATGCAGAGATGATCACTATTCTGATACTTCTGGTAGTAACTTTGTTGCTTTACTTTATAGTCTTACCACCTAAGTATTTTTCTCTAAGACCTTTTTGTTATTTTTTTTAACTTCATGTAAATGAAATCAATTGGTATATGTTCTTCAGTTTCCATCTCTTGACATTTTCTCAAACACTTGACTGTGTGAAAAGTGAAGTACCGTACTGTATAAGGACGTGTGTGTATACATGTATACAGATGTGTATGAGATATATGCACATATATGAGAATAGGTACTTAGTTGATTTCACCAAGTAAGATTAGAGATATTTAGTTCAAGTTTAAAATAGCTTTGGTATATGACTGACAAGGTGACAATACATTTGATAACTTGCAAATAACTTGCAACTGTAGTTTTATGCTACTAAGAGATTTCTCTTATTTAGTGTGGCATAAAAGGCTACATCTTATTATCCAGACTATCTTTCTGATTCTTCGGGGGGAAAAAAAGGACCAGCTAGTCAAGTCTCATTATCTACTAAGAGAGAGAGACCGGAAGAAGACACATGGATAATTAAATCCATTGTCAAATTCCACTTGTAAAATGACTTTTGCCAGGATTTTCTACACCTTCCTCCAGAAAGCCTGTAATTAGAGTTGCTACTGGTAGCTGAGATATGGAGAGTTTGAATTTCAGTTTATTTCCTCCTCTTCTTTTCTTAAAGATACTAATAAACCATGAGTTGGGTCAAAGCCCAGGAGTATCTAAAGTGTGTGAAGATATATAGAGAGCTAGACGTTCCAAAGGGAAACACCCGTTAAACACTAATAATTGATCTCTCATTAAACATAATTCTTTTCTTAATCCTTGTTGGGCTGGACTGCATTGATTTGTGTCCTGACATTAAACTGAAAAGAAATTGTTTGAAAACATGCTTCCTTCATGGACAGAACCATCCAAACAGTTTTGGAGGAGTGAACAATAAGGTTAGAGAATTGATTCTGGTTTGATAAGCAAATGCGTGACTTTCTAGTTATATTCCCAAGGAAAGCTAACTAAGAGTGTTTTCCTTAAAATGTCATGGTCTCAGGAAAGATTTTGATCAGGCCCATTGCTAGTATTTGCAAGCCTGAAGCAAGAGTAAAAATGGAGGCTTTGGACTATATGTCTACTTTTAAAATAATAAATAAAGCTACCAACCTGTTAAATAAAATTGATCTTATATTCCTTTTTAAAAAAAAATTATTTATTTATCTTTAGAGAGGAGAAGGGAGGGAAGAAGTCAGGGAGAGAAACATCAATGTGTGGTTGCCTCTCACACACCCCCTACTGGGGACTTGGCCAGCAACCCAGGCATGTGCCCTGACTGGGAATTGAACCTGCATCCCTTTGGCTGGCAGGCCAGCACTCAATCAACTGAGCCACACCAGCCAGGGCTTATACTCCTTTTTGGATAAGATATTTTAATAATGTACTAGAAGACCAGATTTGAATTTAAAATTTTAGACTCAGGAGTTTCAGGTCAGAGCACGACAATGTGGTGAGCTGACCAGCTCCCCTCCCCTTTATATCCTTATCCTAAGCTCCTTTGTGACCTCCCTAAAGAACAACTGCCCTTAGCCACTCTGTGGGTAAATTTAGATTCTCAAATTCTAAAGATAATCTCTTAAAACCACTTCCATATTCTCCCATATTCTCCCATATTCCTTGGTCTTCTCTGTCATTGTGAGTTGAATGGGAAGTGATAATGATAACTAGCTACCAGTGATTCAGCTGGTGTAGGTTCTTTGCCTGTTTTATCTTGGGTATCAGCCTTTTTTTCTTCTTAGGGCTAAGTATTTCAGTAATGCAAGACATTACATTTATACATACACACAATTATTTTAGCTATTGTTATTTTAAGAAGTAAAGTTTCAGAGTTACTTTTCTTCTTTTTCCACGGTGTACCATTTTAGGGAATGCTCTCTTGAAACCAAGCAAAGTAAAATTCAGGAAATATCCTAGCTTGGCTGCCACCTCCAGGGCTACAGCGTATCAGTTGTTGACACACTTATTTAGTCTTCAGTCCCTCCTGACTTTTCGCTGGTGCAGTGACGAACTTGCCTTGCTTTTCCTTAGGGTTGCACCTAGGCCTGTCCTCTCCCTTTAACTGCTGGGAGGAAGTACAGCACTGCTAGCTAATGCTGATTCAGCCGGTGGGGGTTTAGTGACAAGTGACAGTTAGCCAACTAGGTTTTCTAATACAGTTTGCAAACTTCATAGTTTTAAATCATTCCTAAAGGATGAGGCCTTAAAAAAGAAATGCTTCTTCATTCATTTCACAGCTTAAATACTTAGGTGGGTGTAAAAGAGAAAATGAAGTGTAGGATTTGATCCTGTGGGCTTAGGCTTCTTGAAAAGGTGGTGCCACAGCTCTCTGGGCTCTCCTGGGTTAGCTGGAAATAAGCCGTTTTGAAAATGTTGGCTTTGTAAATAGAAATGGAAATAATTTTTGAAAAGATAAAACAAAGGAATTCAACACAGACATGAGGACTAGAATTACTGGAATGTTGGAAAGACCACAACCAATTAGGTACCGGAATCAATGTCCCCAACAGTTCTCTACTCCTTCAGTCACGCTGCTTTTTTAAGGTCATGTGCGCAGCACAGCGTGGTCTGAGTAGGTAGCACATTCTTGGCATTTTCTCGTTAACTTTTATTTCCCAACGGCACCTCGGATAAAATAGACATGTTAGAACAATCTCAGAAACTAGTGTGTCTCCTCGGTTTACAAAATCAACCCAAAGCCCGTCGGAGTGGGTTGGTTCACACTGCACTTTATTTACCGCACCTCCGTGCAGACATGCGCAGTATTATTCAGCAGCCGTAGTATCCGCAAAGGTTTCTCTATGTAACATGTGAGGCAAAAGGAAGGAGCTTAAGTCCTGGCTTTGAAGCTGTTATATTAATTGTTAACTTTTGCTGAGTGTATACATTTAAAAAGGTAGCAATCTCAGCAGGTTAAGATCATAACTGTCAGATGCTTGGGGGCAGCAGCTGTGCTGATGTGAGACATTAATGGCTGGATGGGTTCAATCAGATAGGCCGCCTCCAGTGTCTTTATGTAATGGCATTTTCTAGATTTCAAATAGACTGCTGAGAAGGATGAAATATAATCTCATGTATTATCTCTGTCTTGAAAAAAATGGATAATGAAATTTTCTCTTGCTGGCATATATTTTATTAACTTTTGTGGAGTCAACTAAAAGAACAGATGTCCCTATAGTGTTGAAACATTTTGCTAAAGTGGAGTGTTATTAAGTGCATTTGTGAGTTCTAGGAACAATGGTGTTAAGTAAAGCAGGTAAGTATTTTTTTAAAGCACTCAGAGAATAATATGGCATATTGGGGAGGCTAGCTGGAGAGAAAAAATGTGATATAAATTGTGTACAACTAAATTCTTTTTTCTTCTTTCTTACAGAGTCTGGAAAAGGTTCTTGTGGAATTCAGTCACAAGGAGCTGTTTGATTTCTATAACAAGGTCAATGTTTTAAAAATAATTTCTGATAAGTAGGTTTTTTTATAATGTTTCCTTCATTTTCTGAATTTTTATTTTTAAATGCCCTATTATGGAACTAAGTTCTTTAAACTTCAGTTGTAAACACCTTATGTTTCACAGTAGGAAGCATTGCTGAGATGAAGAGAATCTGACAAACTAAATCTGGAAGAAAATGGAAATGGTTTTAATTAAAGCAATAAGTAATGAATTGTGTGGTACCTAGCCACACTGGCACTTTACATGTAAAGCATTGTTAAATATTTGTATTTCTGGGTGTAAGGGGAAAGGGAGATGCCAGTCCTTAAAGACTTATCTTTGAGCGTATTTTATGATTCTTTCCAAGCACTGATTTTTGTAATCTGGGGAACCACCACCCCCTTTTAAAATCTTATATAGTGACTACTTAAAATGAAACAGCTGTGTGTATTTAAAACAGTAGTATTTAGAAATCCATCCTTTACCAATTTGAAAACTTCGCATGAATTCTAATGTTTTCACATAAAAAGAAAAAATGTTAGGTGGTATATTTATTGCCATGCGAATGTATTTAATATGTATAATAGCCAGTGCCATTCTTTCCCTTCTATTTGCATGTTTCTGAACAGCACTTCATACGAATTTCTCTCTCCTCACCAACTTTCTCTCTTTTTTTGTCTTTGTAAATAGCTAGAGACCATACAATCACAGCTGGATTCCCTTACATGATGCTCCTGAAGACTGGTTTCTCCAGCACACTCCTGCCACCTCATTATTTTGCTTTGAAGATAGACTGCCATGTTGTGTTTTCTGAAGAATTCAGTAGTTTTTTTCTTGTAAATTATGTGGTTTGTCACTTCTTAGACAAATAATAGATAAGAGAAATCATTTTCTGAGGACCGAGTTTCTAATATACATTCTCTAGTTCCATGAGCCAACAGCAAGCAATTGGTAAGAGCAGTTTTGCTTTAAAAAAAAACAAAAGTGAATGCCATATTGTTTTTACTGTCCTATTTTTGCTTTATTGCCTAAAAAGCTTTTTTTTACGTACTTGATGACACCTGTAGAATCCATGGATACAAGGTATAACGTGTACCTTAGAATACAGAACTCCAGTAATTACATTAATAAAAAAGTAAGAAAGCAGCCACATGCAATCACAGTACAGTATTTTATCTTGAATATAATGAGATATTTTGCTTTGGAAATAATATAGGAAAGTAATTAAAAATAGAGTTAGTAGTAGTGCATGGGGTAATTCCATGCGGGCTTCTCTGTGCACTTTTATTTTTTCTCTGTTTAATGATTTAATAACAGTTCAGGTTTTTGTATGTTTTTCTTTGTGCTGCAGATTAATAATGATTCACTTCATAGTATAGGAGACACATTCAGATTATGAATAAAAAGAATTGTAATAAATGCAAATGGGTACCCTTAAAATTTCAAAACATAACTTTTACATTCACTTTCTATATATGTTAATTAATTTTAGTCAAAATTTTTCTTAGAATTAGCACAGTACTTTATGCTATGAATATATATAAATACAAGTATGTTTGCCTATAAAATAATATCAATTGAATTTTTATGAATCAAATATTCTATATTGTTTTCAGAGACTCAAAGAGGGAGGGAAAGAGGAAGGGAGAGAAAATGAGAGACAGATTGATTCAAACATGACTTTTCTTCACATTAAGGAATTTGATTTCAAAATGTCCTAAACAAACAGAGCGATTGATATTAAATCACATTCTTTATATTAGGTATCCAAGTAATGTTAGTGTTAAATGTTTCCCAAGTAAATGTTCAATATATAGAATTTATGCCCTTCTTTATAAGTGTGCTCTATATTGTTGCTTAAAAGGATTGGGAGGTTGGATTACTTCAGAAAGTAGATGTTATAGTTGCTGTCCATAGTTGACTGATTTAAAAAGTTTTTATATTCAGACTTCCACTGACAGGATATTTTGAAGACATATTTATAATATAATGAGATTTGTCTCCATATGTGTCTTGTGGGGTCTGTCTTATTTTTTTATACTCTACTCTGCCAGACTCCAGAGGGAACTACCTACTATAAACATTTTGATAAGTATTATTTTAGACTTCTTATATACAAGTAAACATACATCATCTCAAGTTGAATTTGTTAGGCCTTCCTGGCTGTATACATAGGTAGAAGTTCTCATGGGTTTAATAGATAACTTAAGTACCAATGTAGGTATCTAAATTAAATGTGACAGTTCAAAATGAAGTTTCTAATAGTTGCTCATGTTATGCCCCCTAAAAGAGCTGGTTTTATATTCACTAAGAGTATATCTAAACCTACAGAAAAATGTGGAAAGTAGTTTTCTCTCTACTAGTCTAGCTCAAGAAAGTCTGGCCAACAGCATTGAAGAAAGGACAAGTTAGAAGGCCTAATTCCAACCAAGAATATAATTTTTCCTGAACTATATTTAATTTAAGATCATTTCATTCCCTGAGGCACCATTGTTGTTTCAATACACGAGTCAAAGAAGATATCATTTCCAAAAAGTATTACATGCAGGTTACTTTTTAATAGAAATAAGATGGGTGGAAGGACAAGTGGGGCCTGGAATCTACTATCTTAGCAAATAAATGTGTCTTGTATGAGTGGTTGACATTACTTGTTAGAAAAGAACTGATGTACTATTCTTATACCTATTAAAATTATATCTGCTATTCTTTGAATATAAAATTTGATTATTTTAAATTAGGAAGTACAAAATATTGTAAGTAACCTAAATTTATAGAATCTCATCATCCAGAAATGGCCATTGATGACATTTTGGTAGATTTTATTGAAGTTTTTTTTTCTATCCATACCCTTTTTTCTATACCCTTCTCTTTTCTCCCCTTTCCTAACAGATTAGAGTAACACCATAAATACAGTTTCACACTTTGCTGCGCATATATAACATTATAGTGTGGCCATTTGGGGCCCGTATTGTCTAAAACATAATTTTAATGTATATTAAATTTGAGTGAGCTGTACTTTATTTAGTTATTCAGTCTATTTTTGGACATTATTTTCAATTTTTTTTTAATTAAAAGAACTAAAGAACTCACTGGTGAATATCATTATGTATAAACTCTAGACCAGATCTCCTGTTATTTTATTAATATAGGTTCCTAGAGGTGGGATTACTATGTTAAAAGTATGAATATTTATTTACTTTTTAATCTTCACCTGAGGATGTGTTTATTGATTTTAGAAAGAGAGAGGAAGAAAGAGAGGGAGAGAGGAAGAGAAACATCAGTGTGAGAGAGAAGCATCAATCTGTTGCTTCTCATATGTGCCCTGATAGGGGATGGAGCCCATGGCCTTTTGAGATACTGGACAGTGCTCCAACCAACTGAGCTGCCTGGACAGGGCTATGTTCTATTTTTATCTTTGATAGAATTCTATTATAAAAATAATAATTGTCCATTGTAAAAGAAAAAAGTTCCTCCTCTTGTTTTTACCATCTGACTCCACAGGAGTACCTACCAACTACTTAAAATATTTCGTTTATGTAGTTTTAGACAACTTAAGGAAATGCTAGCATAGACACACACACATCTCTCTTTGTGTATGCTTTATTTACATTTATTTTAAGGCTATGTTTGCATATTGATTCATTGTTTCTCCGGAAGTTGATGTCAGTTTGTGCTCTTACCAGCAATGAATGAGTGTTCCCGTGCCTCAGACTGACTTCAGCAGCCCTCCCTCCTGCAGCGTGGTGCGTTCTCAGTGTTCTTTTAGCCTGGGGTCGGGTTTTGGGAAGTGCAGGGGAGTGGGTTGAAGACGGGAACATCGCTAATTACTTTGGATATGTTATGCTGATAACTCCTGAGGAATTGAAGAGGACAGTGCTTCTAAAACGAGCAAATGTGAGAGGCCATAGCACAGTATTTAAGTATAAAGGCGCTGAAGTTAGACCCTTGTTTCCTCCACAAGTACTCAGTGAGTTCCTGTGGTGCCAGGAGCTGTGTACTCGAGGCAGGATGTAACACTGTTGAGGGAAATAAATATATAGTTCTTGGCTTCTTGAAGCTTAATACGTTAGACAGCCAATTTTTTAAAAAACAAAATGTGAATAAATTGTGAACCAGTATGGGATTAAAACGAATTGAAGTCTATTAAGAAAATAAAAGATGGGACCTTGGGGCATCAAGGAACGCTTCTCTGAGGAAACGAGATTTGAGCCAAGCTCTATAGCGCGGTTAGAATGAAACAGTGAAAAGCGCTCTAGACAAGGAGAACGGCTCAGGCCGTGTCCATCGGAAAAGGCTTGCAGGTGTGTCCAACCTTTTGGCGTCTCTGGGCCACACTGGAAGAAGAAGAGTTGTCTTGGGCCTCACATTAAATACATTGCAACACATAGTTGCAAAAAAAAACTCATAATGTTTTAAGTAAATTTACCATTTTGTGTTGGGCCACATTCACAGTCACCCTGAGCCACATGCAGCCGGCCACAGGTGGACATCTCTGGGCCTTAGCACTTTTCTGGAACCAAAGAAGGTCAGTGTGGCTAAAATGTAGTGAACAAGGGGATAGCAGAGTATGATGTAGTCACTTCTACCACCAAAGTGTCTTGCAAATGTATCTCAAGGACACTACTGTTTCCAAGTTACCATCATCTTTGCCGTGGAGCACCCTGCTTCCACTCTAGTCCCTCTTCAGTCCGGTCTTCACACAGGTCTAATATTTTTTAAAACATCAGTCATACTAACTACACTATCTCCCTGCCTAAAACTCTTCAAAGACTTCCCATTACACTTAAAATAAAATTTAAGTGTCTGGACCCTCAGGACAGACAAAGTCATATCCTATTTCTACTACTTTTTATGTTACTTAATTTGCTAAAGCTGTTTCCTCATCTTTCTAATGGAAATAATAATCTAAATAACATGGGAGTGTTACGAAGGTCCAATGAGATGATTCATGTTAAAGATTTAGCATAATTTTTGGTATACAATAATCACATAATAAGTATTAGCTGTCATTTTCATAATCACCTAAAAAAATGACCAGGCTTTCTGTTGAAATTGTTCCAGGTCAGGTTTGAATTGCAGAAAGCTTGCTATGAAGCCCTTCACTTTGACTTCACTTGGAGTTCCAATAATAACTCTGTCTTATGACTACTGGATTCAAACGTAATGCTAATCTTTCCCACTCTTAATTTTTTATTAACAAAATAAGGTAGTGGATGTATTATGGGATGGGACCAGAATCAGAAATATTTTTTTTCTATAACTGTCTACACAGCTCTTCTGGCTCTGAGAAATCTGACTTTTGACTCTATTCAAGGAATTTCTGTACCTTCTTACCTTAGACAATGTCTTCTTCCCCTTATTCATTATAACAGGGACCAGCAAACTATGGCCTGAGGTCCTCATTTAGCTCGCCACTTGCTTTTATGAAGCTTTATTGGAACACAGCTATGGTGGACAGATTCCCAGTCCTTCCTATCTTTGGGTATTCACATCTAGGTATAATCCTCTCCCCTTGAGTGTGGGCAGCAAGCACCTGTTACTTGCTTCTAACCAACTGAAAATGGCAAAGATAATAAGATGTTGCTCCCGTGATTATTACATTATGTGAAATTCTTTTGCACCGCCAAATTCATTCTAGAGACTTTCTCCCTTCTTACTTTGAAGAAGCAAGCTGTCATGTTGTGAGAGGGGCTGTGGATAGACTCACATAGTGAGGAACTGAGTGACCTCTAGGAGCTGAGAATGACCAATAGCCAGCAAGAAGCTACAGCCCTAGGCCCTCAGCCCTACAGCCATGAGGATATAAATCTGCAAACAGCCAGAGTGAGATTGTAAGTAAATTCTTTCCCAGGCAAGCCTCTGGATGGGAACATAGTCCCACTGGTCATGACCGCAGCCTTGTGAGATCCTCCTGCATGACAGACCCGAACTCCTGGTGCATGGTAATTGTGAAATAATAAATATGTGCTCATTTAAACATCTGAATTTACAGTAATTTCTTATGCTGTAATAGATAACTAAAGCAACAATGAAGCTCTTTCGTTTATAGTAATTATAAGTGAAACCTTTTGGTGTCTCTGACCCACACTAGAAGAATTGTCTTGGGCCACACATTAAATGCACAAACACTAACAAAAGCTGAAGAGCAAAAAAAAGGTTTTAAGTAAATTTACGATTTTGTGTTGGGCTGCATTCATAGCCATCCTGGGCCTTATGCGGTGCACCAGCTGCAGGTTGGACACCCCTGGAGTACAGGGGTCATGCAGTCCAGGGGTTCCCAACTGCTGAGAACAGGCTGCTACCTCGCTGTGCCCTGTTAGGAACCGGCCAACAGGGAAGCTTGCCTGAGCTCCTCCTGATTCCCTGAAAGCCACCTGAGCTCCCCCTCCGTCTCCACCCCCCCACCCCACCCACCCCATTCCACTGCAGGGATGAGCAGCTGTGAGCAAGTAAAGCTAGCCTAAGCTCCGCCTCCTGATCCCCCAACCCTGCCTAAGCTCCTCCTCCTGTCCCTGTACCCCATCCCCCCACCCTGTTGGTGGAAAAACCAGTCCCTGGTGTCAAAAAGTTCGAGGACCACTGATGTAGTTGACAGGTTCTTTTGCACTACAACAGCAGAGCTGAGTAGTTGCAACCAAAAGGATATGGTCCAGAAAGCCTAAAATACTTACTGCCTTGCTCTTTACAGGAAAACTCTGCAGGCTCATGCCTTATGGCATGCTTCTATGGGGCATCTCCCGAGAAATATAGCAGTTGATATGGCATACATAAATTTATAAATATAGAAATCTATAAGATGAATGTGGTATATACTTCTGTAGTATCACTTTTACTTTAAATTTGTCAGTCATATGGAAATTGGAAATTGTTTTCCATCCTCTGAACTATTGCAGCCATGTGAGTAGGCCTCACCCATGAACTGTACGTGGAAACGATACTCATCTTCACTTTTCTGCGTTTCCCAATCTGAAAAAACATAGATTTGGAGTTGAGTGGGCTTTGACTGAGCAGACAAGGGTGATGCCTTAAGGGGTAGGGAGCAACAACATGGAAGGAAGCTGGGTCCCTGAGTGTCCTCGAGGAGCAGTGCTGCTCTTAACGAGCTGCTGTCTCCAGACTGTTGACATAAGAAGTAGAACATCTGGTTCAAGCAACTATATTTGAGATCTTATTGATACAGCAGCTTAGCCTATAGCCTAACTAATACGGAGGATAACATGATTTTAATTAGCCAATAATTTAGAGCATTTATGTTTTTACAGAGATGAATATTTTATGTCAGATAGTTCAAATACATACAAGTATTAAAGAGAAAATGGGCAGCTTCAGGCTAATTTGCAGAGCTCCTAGGAAGATATATTCACCCTACTCCCCCGGTGTGGCTATGTGGAAGGAGAAGTTTGAAAAACCTAGGTATATATTGTAAATTTCCCCCCAAATCTGTACATAATCCTTTTTCTACTGTTGGGAGAAGAGGGCCAGGACAGTTCTGATTGGTTCAGGCTCATTAGTCAGAAGCTGCTCAGGAATTAGAATTTAAATTTCAGATGAGTCAATTTCGCTTTTCTAAAACTTTTATTTTTGTCATTATTATGCAAAGAGTTCTACTCAATACACCAACCTCATTTAATGCTAAAGTTAGGAACACATTAATTTGAGGGATTTTATAGTAAAGTTTAATGGCATTTATAAATTTGGAGAGTTCCAAGGGCTTTAATCATCGCTCTCCCCTGTCTTACCCCCACTATCCCACCCGCCCCTTCCAAATCTTCTTTAATGCCTCCTGCTTTTTCCTGAGTTGTAAGGTTGTGCTGGCTGGCTGGAAGCCTATGATTCAGATTTAAGTGATGTCAGTTTTCATAGCCTGCTTTATTTGTTTTATTTGAAATGGAAACTTGTTAGTTTTTGTTTCAAAAGAAATAGTCTGCAAAGACAAGAAAGTTGAAACAGGGCCAGTCTATAAATATGTAGGGAAAAGGATGTGATAGGATTAGAGAAAATGTTTTAATCTCCATGGCAGACAAAATAATGAATATATAATAATGTTCCCTTAGTAAAACCAGAGTTCAGTCATTTTTAGCATCTTTTAATGAGAATTTGGGAATCTCATTTTATGAAAGACTTGGTTTTTTAAAAATATTTTTTCTTCAAAGGAATCTAAGGGAAAGAAGGGAAAAGCAGTTAATATTAAATGTAATAGTTGCATTTATTTCTGAAACTGAGTTTTAAAGAATACAATACATCCTACCTGAATTGTTTAAGGAAAAGCCAGTAAGTTTTTTCTCATCTATAATAAATGTAGATTTGCTGAGAGGATGGAGCTCAGAGATTTCTCAAGGTCTTTCCCCATATCTCCTTGCTTCTGAGATAGATTGCCATATTTTTTTTGTGCTATTTCTAGTCCACATTTAAGATTCTTCCTACAGGTTCAGCCAGGCTACCCATTAACAAAGCAAAAAGCTGTCCTCACTAACAGGCTGCCCTAACACTTCAACATTGGAAGCTTCAGCATCCCTTCCTGTCCAGCAGTGTGGTTATGCTTTGGCAGCAGAGCACAGTAATTTTCCAAATGATTGGGGAAAGTAATGACTCATACATCCCAGACCGTGTGCTCAACTTTGTGATCCAGCCTTTCACTCTGTTACATGCTGATGTAAGTAGTCCCGTGAACATCAGAGTACTTAAGAAATAGTGGCTGAATGAATTAATGGAGCATATAAGTAGTTTTTCTCTCTCTGCCTCTCCTATTTGCACAGTACCATCTGAATCCTAAAAGACTATGCCCTCATAAACCTCAGATTGACAAGAGCAGTTTTCAAACTGCTTTAGCTAAATACATTGGTAATCCGGTTAGGGAATAGCCCCATCTCTTTTGGGGGAGGATCTCCTGAAGTCACTCCTTTCATTCGTGGAGTAAGAGATATACGTGTAGAGAGTAAAAGCCTGACGACCTGCTAGAGACCCAGATTTCTCAAAGTGTGTTGTGTACTTTGCTTGTCCAGAACGCTGCACCCAGCTCCCTCCCTGCTGTGAGATTTGTGGTAGTCAGGAAGTTGACCTCGACATGCTTCTGGTACTAACGCTGCAAGACCCAAAACCAGTTGCGTTCCTACCAAACTCAGAGGTGATTTATGTGACGGGATCAAATGAAGTGCTCCAGCAAGACATCCCAATATATTGTTATGTTGAGGTGTATGTTAAATGCGTGTAGTTTTTTTTGTGTGTGTGAACTCATTACCCAGATTTTAATTTCCTATAGAAAACAGTGTGTCCTGATTAAAAACATACACATATATACACTGCCTACAAAGAGGCTTTCCTCACTAATGTGGGGCAATTCAATGACAAAGTTTTAGGAAGAAATCTCCCCTTACAAGATTGTTCCAAGTTATCACAAATACACGTTCTGGACAAAAATCTGAACAAGTTTATATAGATAATGTGGAATGCAAGCAAGATGCGGAGAGCCAGACAAAGCTGTTCAGTGTCATTTTACTTAAAATTCTCCCTCTGCAACCAAGGCCATGTTTTTAAAGAAATCTTTTAAAAGTTGCTTTTATTTTTCAATTTTAGAGAGAGGGGGAGTGAGGGAGAAAGAAAAGGAGAGAAACATCAATACAGGAGAGAAACATCGATCAGGGGACCAAACCCAGGTATGTGCCCCGACCGGAAACTGAGCCAGCAACCTTTGGGTCTGTGGGACAGTGCCCAGCCAACTGAGCCCCACCAGCCGGGGCCAAGACCGTGCCTTTAAATGTGAGGGATCCAATATGAGGGATCCGTTTCTGGTTTTTGTTTTTGGTTTTTTAATTATTTTGTTGTTGTTCAATCACAGTTGTCTGCATTTACCCCATTTCTTGATAGAATGATGATTTATAAAGCCTTTCTACTACATGGCAGAAAAAGGCCCTCTTTGTCAGGTTTTGGTGCTGCATACTGAAAATTATGTTCTGTAGTTTACTTGTGTGATCTAAACTGACTAGAATGGCAATAAAAAGTCCCCAAGTTTGGGTCCATCAGCTTTCTGGCCTTGCAAATTACCCAGAGCAGGCTTGAAGGACTCTGAGGGTGGCTGTCTTTGCTATTAGCCTCCCTTGTAAAGGGATGTCTTATAAAGTTCTGCTGGGCAGCCTCAGATGTGTTGATAGGTTCCCTGAGCTGATGGACCAGTAGAGCGTGACCACCACCTGCAGGGTTATTCCTTCAGGCACTGAATGAGAATTGGCCCAAATGTGCTGACTTGATAGAGCTGTGCTTTTCCCCTACTGACTCCTGGGAACCACTGCTTCCATCTCGGAGTTTTCCTGGATCATTCTCCTTGGTTAATGCCATTCCCATAAATGCATTTATACTTTTGGGCCCTTCTTCTTTTGATTACACTTTCAGTTAAATCTGTTATCAGGGTAATCTCAAAAACATTAAAATTGAATTTTTACATTTATCTCTAGTCTGTTCTGAGGGATCTAGGATTTCAAAAATGTCTGCCTAAAATGGTTGGACCTCACAAAGTCAGAATTTCTTTCTATAGAATCATATATTTTGAGAAGTGAAAATTTCTCCTAAAATTAAATAATTATTCTTTATTTCATCAGCTTTCTAACTCTAAATAGGTATTTTAAATTTTACTGAAGAAGCCTCCTCTATTTTATAAGCTTATTTTTATAGGGTTTCAAATATATTTTTATGGGGAGAGGGTGAGTGTTTTATAGGGAAAGGGACGCTTCTGTTTTTCACCCACTTTACTGTTTCTCTTTTTAGCTCCCCCATGTCTCTTAAAGGAGAATGACTTGACATTCTATTTGGCCAATTATAAAATATTGGTTGGCCGTGTTTCTTGATGGACAGAGTACTATAAAAAGACCATGTCTGCTCTGGTGATCTCCTGTTATACTTCCTGACTTTAGTCCATGGGTTGGAATTGCCAGTAGAACCAAGGATTCCTTAGGGCCTAGCCATCTTTCTCTGCCTCCATAATGCATCACTGTTATAGTTTCATGACATGTGACTGGAAAGGACTAGTGGTCCAGAATTTGAGGTGAAGCATGGTGTGTGGGGAAGACAGGCAGGAGGGTCCTTCTTAGGCCCTAAGTAAACCAAGCACTCTAAACCTAAACTTAGGTAAAGTTTCAAGCTCTGAAAGGTAATAATGAACTGTCACTTTATTCCTCATTTGTTATTAGTCTTCCTGTATGCAGCTCCCTTGGGAATGTCAAGGGTTGAGGAGTGATTGGCAGGACAAGATTTGGGCGTTTGGAGGTTCTTTAGTCAAGTGCTGTTGAATGCAATCACTATTTCCCCTCTTCCCTTATAGCTCTTCTTAGCAAATCTGTCTTGTCTTTCCGTGGTAAATGTGTAGACAGCCATGGACAAAAATATCAAAGGCATCGTTCATAACTTTCAACTTTCAAGTGGGCATTGAGAAAGAGAAGGCTTTAAAATCAATGACTCCCACTCCCTCTGATACTTCTAGCCATCCATCCTAAATAAGCAAAATATCCACTTCTCTGAAAACAGAAGGGAGACATTGCTAAGTCAATTTCAAAGGCACACTGACTACTCACCTGCTACAATAGACCAGTGAGACCAGTTCCTGGCAGGATGGAAATTGACCTCATACTCAACTTCCTATGCATTTCTGAGTGAGAACTTGAATTTGAACTTCTCTCCAGCTCCCCAGGAAGCTGAGGAGGTATGAATGTACCTTTGGTAGCCTGACATGATTCTGTCTTTTGACCTTTGCTGAATTTGTGGAAGGAAAAGAACAATAAAAAGTAGAGTTCCTCCTCTTTCCAGACTAAGCATCTGCAATGTAACATGGCTACTTAGGAAGTGGAGAAAAAGGGGAATGAGATTAACTGATCAAGTTACCCTTATGTGTTCCAGTAAGACATCCAAGACACTTCAGGGCTACTTTTGTGTCTCCTTTTCTAAATGTGTTTATTATCTGCAGGTCGGGCTGACACATCATATGAAACCCACAGGATTAGCTTCAGACAGGGGAATGAATATAAGTCTTCTTCCATGTGTTGCCATATTTTTTCATATATAATGCACACCCACATTTTGCCCTGTATACTGCACACCCACATTTTGGGCCCAAAATTTCAGGAAAAAATCTTTCATTTTAATTTTTTAATTCAATTATTTATTTATTTATTTTTAGAAACAAAACCAATTATCAGCCCTGGCTGGTGTAACTCAGTGGATTGAGGACAGGCTGCGAACCAAAGGGGCACCAGTTCAATTCCCAGTCAGGGCACATGTCTGGGTTGCCAGCCAGGTCCCCAGTGAGGGCCACATGAGAGGCAACCACAAATTGATGTTTCTCTCCCTCTCTTTCTCCCTCCATTCCCTTCTGTCTAAAAATAAATAAAATCTTAAACAACAACTAATTATCATATTCCAGGGTATCGTTTTGCATACAGATATTGATACTGCTTTCTAGAGTTACACTTTTAATGCATAAGCATAAATAAAATAATTACATATAGATATGGAATAGTACTTACTACCCATGTATAAATGTGCATCCTTTTTTTCCCTCAAAAATTTGGGCAGAAAAGTGCACCTTATACACAGCAAAATATGGTAGTTTCATCCCCAAAATATTTAACCCATCCCAGTGTGTATCAAAAGCAAAGCAAATGGATTCTGAAATGCCGTGTTGTTTCCTCAAATGACTAACCACTACCATGCCCAAATCTATGTGCTTATGGGCTGAACTTCATCCACAAAACGTGTTATAGACAGGACAAGAAATTGTTCTCTAATTATTTGTGATGTTTAGCTTTAAAGAGCAATTCAGTCCCCTGCAGGGAGCTTTGAAACGTCCCAGGATGTGTATCAGAGTAATTCAATGTGCTTGCCTTTTCCTGCCTCTCCTCCAGCACTGCCGTTGCAGGAGAGGAGAGCCAGATGGCAGAGATCCTGTCCCAGGCCCATCAGCATGTCCTCAGTGTTTGCCTCCTCCAGCCGCAGCTTGTTCCCAGCTTTCCCCCTACATCAGTCCGCAGCAGTCCCAGGGCAGGCAGAGTGGGGCCCAGACCACCCGGAGTTTGCCCTTCCCGCAGAGACAGGCTTCAGAAATCAGACCCCTTCATACCTTCGACAGCAGTGCCCAGATGCTCAGAGCCCTGTTACATTCTACTGTGAGGCTTCTACTGCAGAAGTATAATAAATAAATGAATAAATCAGCAGTTACTTTGCATGTATGTCTTGATTTCTTCATTTATTTAAAAAAGGGAAAGAAGGGATAATGGAGAACGAAATGGAAGATTTGTGTGTGTGTGTTTAGGTGTTATATTTAAGGAAAAATGCATTTTGGTATTCTTATGGTTATCATATTCAATTAGGGTTCTGGGCAAGACCTTAGCTGGACAACTCTGCTTATTCATTCATTCACTTGTACATTTATTTATTCACCAACTATTTAATAGGCTAATAAGTGAGGTCCCGCTGGACTTCTCTTGTTCTGCTTGTGCACTGGGATCTACAATACAGCATTGCTCCAGGACCTCAGGAGGAAGCTAATGTGGGGTGGGGTAGGGGAGTGCCGGCCAGAGAAGCTCTCCCTGCTGACCCCTGCAGCAGCTCTCAGTGATGGGACCAGGGGTGGGGAACCTCGGATGGGGCACTTCTGAGGAACTGCCGTTGGTCCTGGTCAGGCACAGTGTTACCTTCAGCTTCAGCTCCTCAGTAATGAGACTATCGACAAATGAGTAAAATAGTTCTGGTAGCATCACGGGGGTTCAGGGCCAAGCAAAATGTCCCCTGTCCTACCCTCCTCAAGCCATTACTGCTTCCTCTGAGGTGGTCTTACACCCCCACAAAGAGCCATTCTATCACCCTTTCCAACATCTGCAACTGAATTGTGTTCGTGATTTTCCTTTCTCATGTTGGTTTACTTAGTAGGACATTTGGTATTTCTGATCAGATGTTCTTCCAGGGAGCCAAAGCATGGAATCTTTTATTAAGTGGGGAGAGCCAACAGAGCCTGTTCCCCACACTCCTCTGAAGCTTCCCCAAAAGCATGACTTCTAGCTGGAACCCTGCAGTGAATGTATGGGTACATGTGACACACTGTGTCATTAATTTTTCATCAACAGATGGGTTACATATGAGCCAAGGAGGAGTGTGGATGAAGCAAGAGCTGTGAGAGCTACATCAAGCCATGTTTAGAATGTCTTTGTTGGCTGTCATTGGGAAGGAACTCATGCTGATTAATTGATTCAGGGTGTGTGTACACCTCTGTGGTGGTAAGCGAGAGACACATGGGTCCAGAGAAAATAGGCCGGCCTGGGAGCATCCTGGGAGAGGCCAGATGCTCCGCAAGGAGTTTTAGTGAAATGAGAGTCACATTTTACAGGCTTGTCTTGGCTGGAGATGTATCGTGTTGGGAGTTGCAGGTGCATGGGAAATAAAATTTCCCTCGCTAGAAAATCTGCTGCAGTGGGGATTGCTCTATTTGCCTGGCCCACTGAAATCAGCGAGGAAGGACACTGCCAGGATTTTCAGACACTGACGTTGTGCACCTCAGAGCTTGTTCTTGTTGTAAGAGCCAGTACTGAGGCACTTCCTGGCCTGGCGTTTTTCTGCAAAGCTGCTGTTTTTCTCCCTCTCCACCCCTGCCTCTCCTAGTCCTTGCATATGTAGTGTTATAGAGATCTAAGGTTTCCTCTGGGAATATTCGTCTTTTGTCTCATTCATTCATTCAGAGGGCACTGTGCCAAGTTCTGGTAATTCAATGGCTCTTCATGGGACCTCTTTGTTTGCCAAGAACTCATCATCATCTCCTCACACCAGGATAGGATCCTGTAAACAGAAACATTCAGCGTAGTGGACTTCTAGACCTGTGATATCATTGAATTTGAAAGGAAGTCAATCCCAGGGCTCTGGTCCAGCAGCTGCCTAGAGCCTGAGCCTTGGAACATCATAGGTTGCTCCATTGCAGTGCATCGTCGTGGATGCGGGGATCCAGCTAAAACTACACGTGAAAACTAGAATTTATTTATTTTATTTTTCATCAGTTTTGTTGAGATTTAATTTGCATACAATAAAGTATATTTATTTTAATTGTGCATTCAGTGAGTTTTCACAAATGTATACACAAATCCATGAAATCTCCATTGCAGTGAAGATACAGAACATTTCCACCATCCCCAAAGTTCCCATGTACTTTGCGATCAATCTCTTCCATCCAGGCCCTAGGCAACCGTCGATTTGTTTTCCACCATTATAAATTAGTTTTGCCTGTCCTAGAATTTCACGTAAGTGGAAAGCATACAGTATATATTCTTTTGTGTTTGGTTTTCTTTGTTCAGCACATTTTTTAGATCTATTCATATTGTTATTATCTACCCTAAGTTTGTTCCTTTTTATTGCTGAAGAGTATTCCATTGCATGGATATGCCACAAAATGTTTATCTGTCTTTGCAATTTTCGTTTATTCGCAGCTTGGGGCTATGATGAGTAAAGCTGTTATGGACAACTGTACTTGTCTTTGGGAGGGCACATGTTTTCATTTCTCTGTGGTAATGCCTAGGAACGAATGAGTTCCATGGAAAGTATTTGTTCTTAGCAGTGGATATGGCGTGAGCCTAGGAACGCAGTCTATGCTGATTCCAGGAAGAATCTGAATCTTGCACAAGGAGTAAAAACAATTGGAGCTCCTACTTCACATATGTAAAGTATATGAGGCCTGGTAGCCACATAGCCACTGTTCATCTACATGGGCCTGAGGGACTCCCAGCCAGGCATTAACAGGTTTTATTCATTACAGGTGATAGGTAGCAGGAAAAAATATGTCCTTAGAGAATTAGGGTGAAGTCACTGGATTTTTCTCCAAAGGCCTCAAATAAATTCAGTTCAACAAGCCCTGGCTGGTGTAGCTCAGGGGATTGAGCGCAGGCGGGGAACCAAAGGGTCGCCAGTTCAATTCCCAGTGAGGGCACATGCCTGGGTTGCGGGCCAGGTCCCCAGTGAGGGCCATGTGAGAGGCAACCATACATTGCTGTTTCTCTCCCTCTCTTTCTCCTTCCCTTCCCTTCTCTCTAAAAATAAATAAAAATCTTAAAAAAAATTTTTTCACTTCAACAAATATGTGTGAAGCAAGCCCTTACTCTGGGCCAGGCATTGTAATGGCCCCTGAGGGTATGGCAGCACACAAAGCATGGGGCCTGTCCCAAGACTGAGATAACTTCCTCCCACAGTCCAGGAACTGGGATGCACACTGTTTTCTCTAGGACCCCAGGCCAGGTTTCCATTGCACGCTTATATACTACTATGGTAAGTGACTGGCACGTTGGTGACTACAGAGAGCCAGATTGTTGTGAAGGAGTAGGAGGTTGGGAAGTCAAAGATGAATTAACGACTGCAACTATTCCTGAGCCCTCTTCCCACACCTGGGACAGCTGAAGTCATAAGTGAGTCCCAACGCACTCCTGTTAACTTCAGATCCTGTGATAATCGTGACATGCCACTTGAGGCATGATTTTGAGCCCATTTGGACCTCAAAAGCTGGAGTGCGGAAGATCATATTTATTAATCATTAGACTCAAATTGCATACTGTCATGCCTGTGGTGGGTGGTGCTTGGTTTTCAGTTTAGTTCTCTTTTAGCTCTAAGTTCCTTCTAATTCTACCCAGCATGCATGATCAGTCATAGACTTGGGCTAAGTTTACATGCAGAAGTATGTACCTTTCCAAGGTTCCCTCATGGTTCTTCAGTGATTGTGGTCGTCCCATACTCCTTTCCCCGCTAACTCTGGACAATAAGTTGATGGATTTTCTTATTGGAATCTTGGAACCTGGCTTTGTTGCCTCCACATTTGTTCACTTCAGAGTAAAGTGATAAAAACAAGGCATTTTTACTGTGCTGATCACTTTCCTAAGTTCCAACTCCCTTCTGTAATCAGCCTGTGTTTTTCAGTCTCCAGAGCCTTCAGATAGTTTTTCTTCCCTTTGTTTTGTGTTTTTTTCAGGGTGTACAGCTGTTATTTGAAGGGAGGTCGATTCACGAGCAGTTCACCCCTTCTAAACTAAAAGCAGAGCCTCTGTGATACTTATTTTGCAGTTCTAAAATGTCAATATGACTCTTTTAAAGTATGAATTCAAATTATTTGTCATAATGCCTCATTTTTTCCATTCAATATTTCCATCATTTTTTTCTATTTTATGTTTATATTCATCTTATTTATTTTGAAATCCTCCTCTATAAACTTAAGTGTCTGGTTTGTTTCTAAGTCTGCTTCTATTAATTGTTTTATCTCTTGATTATCAGTCACTTTCCTGCTTCTTAACTCTAATTTTATTTTATTATATACTGAACTTTGTGGATTTGAAAATTTTAGAGCTTTCAAATGATGTTTATCTTTTACCCAAGTTGATTCACCCTTTCCTTCATGAAGCTTACACTGTGTCTGAGCTAAGAAAATGCTTATGTGCCATTTTTGGAAGTCCAGTCTACCTCTGGGTATACCTTCCAGATCTTCCTGGTGTTGCCATTGGCCCCCATCTTGGTGAGCCCTGAGCTCTATCTTTGTTCCATCATCATTGTGAGACTGCCCCGAAGTCCTCACTGTGTTCCAGTGGTTTTCTGCTTATCTTTTTACAGTCAGTGTAGCTCCAGAATTTGTCAAGTGTCTTTAGGGGAAAATGAGGCGTGTTGCAGCCACTCAGGTTTCCAGCGCTGTGAGACTGCCGGAAACTTACGATTTCTCTTACTGTGCTCCTATGGAGCCTGATTCTCAGGTTTTTGCCCTTTGACCAAAATAACAAATGCGTCCAGAGGAGGTGCAGTTACAGAAGGTCAGTTTACTTTTCTTAACTCTCTCCAGAATCTTTTTTTTTTAAAGTATTTGCACATTTTTTTAGATTTTTTTTTATTTATTTATTTTTAGAGAGAGGGAAAGGGAGGGAGACAGGGAGAGAAACAGCAATGTATGGTTGCTCCTCACATGGCCCCCACGGGGGACCTGGCCTGCAACCCAGGCATGTGCCCTGACTGGGAATCGAACCGGGACCCTCTGGTTCCCAGCCCGCACTCAATCCACTGAGCTACACCAGCCAGGCCTCTCTCCAGAATCTTGACCCCTGTAATCCCCTCAGATGTCTTTATACAAAAGGTTTCTAAAAAAAATTATGTGGCTTTTTATTATAGATACTATCTGTTATAAGTGGGAGCCTTAGTATATTACAAGCCAAAACCCTGTCTGGGGGAAAAGTAATAGATATACAAATAAAACAAGAAAGAAACCTGAACAGACTAATTATGATAATAGCCATGAGCAAAGGAATATCATGCACTCTAACCTCTGAACTCACTCTGGACAGCTAAAGCAGGAAATTAAAAATATTAGAGAGAACAGTTTCTAAACATACTATACAATCTTATCCCTCCTTACTCTGTCACATGCTGTTGCCTTTGCTGGAAGTATCCTAATTCTCAAACAAGACATGAGAATAGTTAAAAACAGTAAGAATTCGCATTTTGGTCATAAATGTAAAGTGTGAGTCCTTCAGGGAAAAAACGTCTTTGAGAAGAGGAGGCGAGAGCTCTGCCCGGGTCCATTTCCTTCGCTTTACCACCATTTCCGTGAGGAAAGGGCGAGAGGCACATTCCTGCTCAGAGAGAGGGCACCCCGCCCCCGCCCCGGGTCACCACTGGTCACGTACCCTTCGGTTGAGCTTCTGCTCTGTCAGCAGGACACTAGGCACTGAGAACGTAGGATAAAATGAAACACACATCTGTGCCCCAAGGAGCTCCCAACTCCTCTTCAGAGCTTTTTCTACATTTTTGAGGACCTACCCAGCAGTTCCTAAGGGAAGAGTTTTAGTAACATGTTCAAAGAGGCATGCCTTCTCTCCACCCCGTCTGTGTCTTCTGCCAACTTCATGTGTCTGCAGTTCATGCCAACCAGGCAGAAAGTTGTAAACTGGAGAAACGAGAAAGTGTCATGCTTCTCATAGCTGACCCCACGGCCACTGTCCTCTGCCAAACACTTGGGTATCGTTCTCAGAGCTTTGCCACTGTGTTGAAAATGGAAAAGGAAATCTTTCATAGGGATTTTTATACCAGCCAGATCCCATCATGCCTCGGTCCTTTTCTGATGGGGTAAAGAGGGAGATTACTATCTAAAATGGCTTTCAGACAGTAATAGTTGAATTATGAATTTGTATCTAAATAAAATGTTAACACTACTGGCATGCAGAGATTATAGAAATGTAAATAGTATCATAAGAAACAGTTCCAATTGTGCAGCTTAAAAATACCAAATTCTATTTGCAATTATTGCCAGAGACTTAAAAATTAAGTTTCCTTCCTTGGAGTAGTTTAACTGTTAGAATAGTTACTTCCACTATCTGCCCATCCAAAATTATTCTGTTGAATTAATTGCCTCAAAATTAGCGGATTTTCACTGTGGGATTTAGGCAGGGGATTTTTCCAGCTCTGCTGATACCAACGCTTAAAGTGATTATGTATAATCTATTTCCTTTCCACTATTTCATCTCAGAAAATGCTGTTTTCTCAATTTTTCTATCTTCAGCAGAAAGGAAATCAGGACCAGGTATGCTATCAGGATTCAGCCCTTGCCATTTATTGGAGAAAAAAGCTGTACGAAGTGCTGCTCAGGTCTCTTTGGCAGTGGATTCTCTTTCCAAAATCATGATATGCCCCAGCCAGAGCAGTTACAGGTCAGAGAAGAGTGTTGGCTTGCTGATGTAAGAAGGGTTGGATAACCCAGGCGACGTTTGGAGATATGGTCAGGGGTCTTAGTAATAGTACGTTCCCTGTGAGCATTTCTGTTCAGACTGATAGGAGGCAAGAGGAGGGAAGGGGAGGTGTTGCTTTGTTATCCCTGACTTTTTTCATTGTCATTGGGTGGTGGGAACTGACCCAACTCCATTATGGAAGTTTAAGTTTAAGTCCCATTCACAAAGGCATGGCGTGCACGATGGATTTTACATAACTTTAAGAAACTGGGCCACTTATTGTGCTTATTATTTACAGTGCTAACCCCCTTATCAGGGAATAATCACCATATATTCCTTGATTTATATAAAGCAAAGGTCAGAAACTGATGTTGGATATAAAGCAATTTAGATATGATCCCAAATGGCTTATTTTTAGAAATAAGGTCTAAACCTTTAAAACAAATATTTTGGTTCGGGGACATGTGAAGTAGAGAGCAAGGATATGGTACAACATTTCTGTGTCTCCCTCCGTCTCCATTAAACACAGATAGCGCTGCTTGTGCTTCTGCCCAGGAGCGACTGACTGCTCTAGAGTGTGTGCAGGTGTTCCTTGAATCTCTGATTGGTTACCAATCTGTGCATGCTCTGTTTGCTCAAAGAACTAAAGGGAAACATGAATATAAGGAAGAGAGAAATGGGAAACATCCCACAAAGTTGAGCAAAAACAATTTTAAAATAATTACAGGGACACTGTCAAAGAAATCATTCTTAGAGCTCATGCAGGACTGGAAAGTGTTTGGCTGGTGCCCATCCAGAGTGGAGAGGCACTGTTAAATGGGAGGACATTCGGTAGAGACCTCAAAAGGTGCAAGTCTTAGAAATGGGGTGAAATAGCTCTAAACAAGAGCTCTTCTAAGCCTTCTTAAAAAAAGAGCTTTGTAAAGATATTTTAAATGGCCAAATTATGTTAAAAGCAACTTAATTACCTGCCAGAAAATGTTTAAAGCAATTTAAAGGAATACAACAAAATGAGCACTCAACAATGTTATATTCACAATATCTGGGTAACCGCTAAAACTTACTATATATACAAAGAAAGAATTAGAAAAAGCAATTCACAACTGGGAGAAAAAAAATCAATAAAAATAAACCTGGAAATGATAGAAATGATGAAATTAACAGGACTGTAAAACACCTATTATAAATATGCTCTGTTTGTTCAACTAATTAAAAAAGAACATGGACATAATAAAGAGAAAAATGGAAGAAATAACAGTTAAATAGTATTTCAGACAATGAAAAATACAATATCTGAAGTGAAACATACTGAGTATGTGTAAGAGCAGATTAGACACTGCAAAAGGAAAAATCAGTGACTAGAACTTACAGAAATACAAATCCAAATGCAGAAAAATTTACCCAAAATGAAACAGAGAAAACAGGCTTGAAAACTACAGAGCATCTGTGAACTGTGGGGCAATATCAAACAGTCAAACATATGTGTGATTGGAACCCAGAAGGAAAGGAGTCATGGGAAGCAGACAAAAGTGAAAAAATGGCCAGTTTTTTTTCAAATTTGACAAAAACATTAAGCCCACAGTTCCAAAAAGCTCAATAAACCTCAAGCAGAAGAAACATAACAAAAACCACACCAAGGCACATCATAATCAAATTGCTGCAAACCAGCGAGAAAGAGAAAATCTTGAAAACATCCAGGTTTCTAGTTTGTTATATAAGCAGCTTGGAACTCATCCCTTAGTCCTAACAATAATTAAAAAGCCGAACAAACTGAAAATATAACTCTTCTTAGATCCGTCAGAGAAGTAAGGCAACAGGGCAAACCACGGTTCCCCAAATTGAAGAGATGCGGGTACAGAGAATCACAACCTGCCAGAGCAGAGACTTCCGTGAGAGCCAACACCAGGGAGAACACCTATACGTACTGTAACTGACACATTCCTGGAGGCTCGGTGTTGACAAGTCTGAGAGCTGAAAACGTCAGAGAGGACAGGTATAGAGGAGCCTCCACACTTCCGCTGAGTTTTTACCTGTAGGAGCCCCACCAGGTTTTCACGGCGAATACTGGAGAAAACCCCTCATGCTTCTGGTAGTGGGAGAGGGAAAGAACTAGTTTGAAATGTGCCAGAGCATTTCGTTTCTTACAAGGCCTGTCCTTAAGGCAACCTGTTTTACCAGAGCCTAACCTACTGGGGTTTTATTAGAGCCTGGGGGAGGGAAATACCCAGCGCCAGCTCTCTCTAGCCCTCCTGCTGCCCCTCAGAGGGGGAAACAACTGAGAAGCCCTTGTGAAGCTCCCAGCGCAGGGCACAGGCTCACTGAGAGATGAGACCTGATCGCAGAACTACGGAATGCCTTCCCTCTCCTCATGCCTGGCCACCACGTTACTAACGGCCTGTTTACCAGAGTTCTTTTACCCAGTACAACTTTCTGGCTTTCAACAAAAAATTAAAAGGCGTATAAAAGGCAAAAAGCACAGTTTAAAGAGACAAAGTAAACATTATAATTAGACTCACATATGGCAGGGATGTTGGAAATATCAGACATTAAACATTTAAAGTGATATGATTCATATGCAGAGGGGTCTGGTGGAAAAATTAGCATGCAAGAACAGGTGCGGAATGTAAGCAGAGAGATAGAAATTCTAAGAAAGAATCTAATTATAGAATTCAAAAACACTAATGAAAAATTCCTTTCATGGGCTCATTAGTCGACTGGACATAGCTAAAGAAGGAATCTCTGAGCTTGAAGATACAAGAATAGAAATTTCTGAAAATGGAAAGCAAAGGTAAAAAAACTGAAAGAAGAATGGAACAGAATATCCAAGAACTGTGGGGCAGCTACAAAAGAAGAGAGAGAAAGGAGCAAAAGCAATATTGGAATCAATAATGAATAATTTCCCCAAATTAATATTAGACAGCAAGCCACAGATCCAAAGCTTAGAAAACACTGAACAAGATAAGTTAAAAAAAAAAAAAAAAACTACACCTAAGCATATAATATTCAAACTGCAGAATTTAAAAGATAAAACAATATTGAAAGCAGAGAGGGGAGATGACCTTATCTGCAGAAGAACAAAGATAAGAATTATATCCAACATTACCCTTAGAAATAATGCAAGCAAGAAGAGAGTGGAGTGAAATATTGAGATAGAGAGAGATCAACCTATGATTCTGTGTCCTGTGAAAATATCTTCAAGAGAAAAAAAATAGACTTTTTGAAACAAAAATTGAAGGAGTTTTTTGTCAGTGGCCCTGCCTTTCAAGAAATGTTCAAATAAATTATTCAAAGAGAAGAAAAATGGCATAGATCAGAAACATTAGAAAGGAAGGCCACTAAGCATCTGGAGTAAAAAGACACATTATATGTAGAGAAATAAAGAAATATCATGGCCATCTCCTTGGGAATACATTCATTCAAATGACACCTCTAAAGTACAGGGGAGAGGGAGAGAGCTGTCAATCTAGAATCCCAACCAAATGAAAACACCATTAAGAGATGAAGGTAAAATAAAGGCTTTCAAACAAATGAAAGCTCAGGAAATTCATCATTGCTGGATCTGCGCTAGAAAGCATTGTTGAAGGAAGCTTTTCAGACTGAAGTGAAATGGTTTTTCTGATGGAAATTTGGAAGCACACATACACACAAATGAAGAGTACAGGAAATGGTAAGTATGTGGGTAAATAGAAAAATACCTCTTCCAATTATTACTGCCTTGTGAATATAACTGTTTAAAACAAAAATGATAACAATGGTCTGGGGAACTTATAATAAATGTAGATATTTGTAGTAGTAAAATATATGGGAGCAAAGGATGGAAAGAGGGAAATGGAAGCACACTGTTTTAAGAGTCTTTAACTTATTCATGAAAATTTGTGCAATATCATGTGAAGGTAGACTGATAAATATGGTAAACCTTAGAGCAACCACTAAAAATAAAGGGATATAGTTAATAAGCTAATAGAAATAAAATGGAGTACTAAAAATTATTCCACTAGTCCCCCCAAAAAAGACAGGGAAAGAGGACAAAGAAAGAACAAATGTGACAAGTAGAAAATAAACAGGAACATGTTGAATATAACCCAGCTAGACTAAGATTATGTAAGTGGTCCAAGCACTGCAATTTGAGGAAAAAAATCATAAAAAATAAGAACCAACCTTGTAACAGTTTACAAAAACACACTGTCAGTATGAAGAGATTAAAATAAAAGAGGAAAAGATGTGTCATATAAATTCTGATGAAAAGAAAGCTAGAGGGACTGTATTAGTATAAGGTCGTGTAAACTCCACAGCAAGCAGTAGTTCCAGGAATGAAGAAAGCCACTACATTAAGATAAAAGGGTCAAAACATCAACAAGAAATAAGTGTTATATTTGTATGCATCTAATCCCAGCCCTTCAAAATACATGGAACAAAAACTGATTCAAACAAACAACCAAAAAGACAAACCCACAAACATTGAAGATTTCAATGGATAGAACCAGCAGGAGACTTGAGCAGTACTGTCAACAAACTTAACCTAATGACACTTAGAGTACGTGCTTCCAAAATGAGACACAGACCAGGAGAAAATGTTTCAACAACTTTATGTATTAAAAAAAAATTGTAAAAGTACAAGAGGAAATCATATGAGAATCACCCTCATGTTTTGATCTTAGAAAAGAGAAGACCTAACTATAACTTACGACTCAAGTAGTTTTTAAAAAAGAATGATGAACGTAGTTATATAAAAGTAAAAAACAATGGTCATGGCAAATCCTTCATAAGTAAAGTCAAAATATAAAGAAAGGAAAAATCTTTGCTATTGCAATCATACGAGAAACTGGTGATCATTATATAAAGTGCTTTCACAAGTAAAAGAAGGACTCCTACCACAATAGAAAATGGGAAAGGGACATAAACAGCCCTTAGGGAAAGCAATATTCTTAAATATATGAAAGTATGTCGATCTCACGCACAGCCTCAGGTTTCGGTCAGGTGACGATGACCACGTTTGCCAACGTGTTCATCACAATGAGTGCCACCCGTGGACCGCTCTCCCCGAGTCCGTGCACAGGGTAGCTTACCGTCGCCACGTTGAGGGGATTGGTTATCATGGAAGTGGCAAAAGCTACAGTCAGTTCCCAACACACCACCAGGTGAGAGCGGGGGCCCGCAGGCCCCTCACACTAGTGCTTTGAATAGGAAACAGCACACTCTCCACGTGGCATTTTGTCAGCACCCAGCAAAGTTGTTGATCGCACGCACTGCGTGAAGCACCGAGTCAACTTCTAGGAATGTGGCCTGGATATCTTACATGTCTGTGAAATAGTATGTATTTTTTCTGGTAACATTACAAATGTCTGTTAATAGAGGATTGGCTTAAAAAACTGTACATTTTATACATGGAATGCCACGAAGCTGTTAAAATAAATGAGAACATCCTTTATGTCCTAACATAGAATGAGATCCATGAAACATTTTCCACTTAAACAGGCAAAACTTTGAAGAAGAGAACGTATTTACACATAGTTGCTGCCCTGTGCACAAGTTGTCTTTGAAAGTAGTCACAAGTGCCAGAGGCTTCAGGGGCGGCAGGGTCCCCGGAGGATAGGGGTCAAAGGGAAATTTCACCAAATTTAAATTTTTTTGAATTTTGCCCTGTGCACAGTATTACTCAATAAATAAATAAATTTAAAGTTTTAGTGTCATAAAAATTCTTACCAGTCTGTTGTGAGATAGGCTGTTCTATACAATGCCGATGGTACAGCTGGAATAATCTTTCTTGAAAGCAATTTGGTAACATGTAACAAGAATCTTGAAGTGCGTAGTTCTGCTCTTTAATATAGCAATGACAGTTTTTGCTATCTACCCTAAAAAATAAGCAGAGATGAAAAGAAAGATGTATGCATAAGATGTTCATTGTGGTATTATTTAGAACAGTGAAAGTTTAGAATAACCTAGATGTTCAGTGAAATGGAAGTAGTTAAATTTGGTTCCATCATACATCTCAAGGTATAGCCATTAAAAATAAAGCTTTGAAACATTTTAATAACATGTTCAAAATATTACAAATAGAAAAGTAAAATGCAAAGTTTCACACATGGAATGCCACTAATTTTGTGGAAAAGCTCTGTGTACACGTTAACATGCTTATACACACGTGGAGATACAGGACAAATACACAACACACTGAGGATTGTCTCTGGATGATAATGTCATGGACTCTCACTCAACATGATTTTCAGTATTTTTTTATAATTACCTATATTTTACAATTTTTCTATAATCGTATATCGTTTTAAATAAGCTTAAAGGGTATTTAGAAAAATTGAACTCTTACATTATCTTAAACCTAAAGAAATACTTTGCATCCTATCATAGTATCTCTCAATCACTCTATTCATACACATTGTTACAAAATAAAACATGTGGAGCTACAAAACTTTTATAAAAATAAAGACAAATATACAACTATATCCACTCTTACCAAATTATGTTGTAAAATGTAGGGGTTCCAGAAAGAGAAGAGTTCTGTGATCAAATAAAGAAACATTAAACTGCATTTTATGGTCTTGTCCTCTTAGGGCTATGTAATTAGTATTATATAAAAGTTTCTGAGTGATCTTGCAGTAAAAAAAATTGTTTTAGCTGTGTAACATATAGTTTCTTTCTCGTCCTCCCTCTCCCTCTCTAAATACGTAAACATGGCTTAGTGTCCCAAAGAACAGAGTTTAAAACATGATGAGCTCCGGAACCCTCGAGACCCCTTTCTCCAACCTCGAACCTGTTTGGTGTTACGTACGACACTGGCTCGCTGTCACATCAGTGACACCCAGTGTGAGGGCTGCCCTCGCTACTCCCCGCCCCCCGCCCCCAGGTACTTGATCGCTTCATTGACTTGACCACTGGACCCCCGCAGCACACTGTCACTCCTGCCCATGAGCCCGTCGGAAGGACAGCTGCCAGGAAGTACTTGAGTGCACATTACAATACAGTGCACTTGTGTTTGTGATAGGACAAAAAGTGTTTGCTGTAATTTTTCTTTTCGCCAGCATTTCCAGTTCCTTTAGAAGAGGAATGTGGTTTTCTAGTTTTCTCTGCTCGGTTTTTTCTCCTCCCTGACCCTCCAAGGAAATCTGGCATTTTTAGAGTTATCTTTTGAGCTTTAGAGGTTGTAGGCAAGTTGCAGGGGGGAATTTTGGGAGAGTAATGCAAGGAGAAGGGATAGGGAATATATGAGAGAAGCAGAAGGAAGAGAAAAGTGAGATTTTAAGAATTGTTTCTGTGATTGTGTATTGTCTTCATGGGAAATGATAAAGAAAAAAATGTGTGAGGAGGGGAAGAACAGAGGGAGGGGCGAGTTACTTTGAAAATTCTGGTAAGATTGCTAGGCTGAAGTTCTCTGACCATAACAGCTCTTAGATGGACCACGCGCATCACCTCTAATAGTGTAACAGGTTTAAAAGCCCACACACCACAAGTAGAAGATTGTATGGGCTTGAAAAAGACTTCTGGGATACTGCCAATCACTCAGCTTCTAAGAGAGGAAGTGGAACAGATTCTGGAGCATAAAGAGGGTAAAGAATAGCAGCGCTGAAATTAGTGTCTTAGTCACTCAGGTAACTGCATTCTAATCAGGAAACATGAATTAGGAGAGACTCTGAATAATCCTGCATCCTGAAGACTGCTTTCTGTGCTGAAAGGGAAATATACCCGAAAAGCTGGACTTTCCAGGGGACAGGCTGAGGAAGAGGAAAAAAAGCAGAATCAAAGCCGAGGCAGAAGAGAGGAACTGAGGCAAATAGGGATCCAGATAGCTCATTAGACAGTAACAGTTCAATAAGCACAGTTTGAAAAGAAATAACAAAAGATGAGAGATGCCTGTTCTTCAATGCTCAGAGGATCAAAGTAGGAAAATATTGACAGAAGTCAGTGCTTAAAGGATGCCAATGGATTGGCACTATTACAAACTGAAATGCAGGCACGAGCACCGCATCTAAGGGACGTGGTTAGGCTGTTATTAAAACTAAGCTGCACAAACAGACCAGAAGCCAGGGAATGGAAGCAGCTGACATGGTCCAGAGGGGACTAAAGCAACTGCACAGCAACCACACAGAGCTCTGGTACTGAAGCCGCAAGGAATCTGTGGATACTTACAGAGAAACGAGACCTAGATGTTAAAATATAAGGGTTTTCTGAGATCATATGGGGGAAAAACATGAGTTAAGAACAGTTTATGTTAGAAAGTATGTATTTGTACTGATGAATTATTATCAGTAAAATCTCACTAGGTATCTGTTTCACCTGCTTCTTAGAGATTAGAAGTAGCACAAACGTATGCTCTTGCAGTGATTAGGAAACGTTAGGTGCGTTCGCAAATGCTGCACTAGTTGGCAGTGAGGGCGGGGTAACTCTCATTTTAGCCCCATGTTCCCTTGGCGGCAGCTCCAAACTCCGCAGGCAAATTGGGGGTTTGATGAGTACTTTTCTTACAGAGTTTATTGCTGAAACACGGTATTCATGTCTTGGCTTTGTAACTCAAGTGTTTCTTCCCTATCACCTGCCATCTGCCTCCCCCTTCCAAGTTCAGGTGGCATCATTTTCTACCTTTTGAGAACAAAGAATTCCACCTTCTGATCCATTTTAGTTAGGGAGAATTTCCCTGAAACATGTCCCAGTGCAGGTACTTCTCACTGAGAGGTAGAGAACCCGGCCAACTTGCACTCAGCAGAGGATCACAGTCCACGAACCAAAGGAGAGGGCCCGCTGGGAAGGAGGCTGCGGGCCTGGCAGCGGGAAAGGAGGCTGTGCTTCACGGCCCGGAGTCCAGCTTTCCCTCTGTCACAAGAGCCACACACACCGGCGGGATGGGAGGGTCCAGTATTGCCCCCGTACTGGGTGCCAAATGGCTGCATCGTGGGCAGAACTGCAGTGGCATGCGGCTGTGCCTTGTTGTTTGTGCTGGATTAGAAAGGCAGGGAAAGGCTAGGTTGATAAGTAAGTACTGGAACTTCCAAAATTTGACTATTTGATATCTTTCTCTCTCCCTCTCCCCACCCCGCCCCACTCTCATGCCTGGAAAGTATCTAATACCCATTGTCTGAAGCATAACTGTTTTTGTCTTACTAAGTTTCCAGGTGTTTCTCCTTTCATGTAGGGCTTTCAAGTCCTTGTCGCCTAAAGAAGTGAACACTCATAGTTGAGATCTCCTCTCCACTCCTCGCACCTTATATTTTATCAGTTCTCCGTGCTTTCCTGCACGCAGCTCTGTCACTCTGAGTTTGAAGCCCCATGGAACAGAGTCAAAAATGTCTACCTGTGATATTTCTTTCCTTGGAGTTGTCTGACTCACTGTCGGATCCGCAGCAAACCAGAGGAGTTCAGTCTCATAAGTACATACTGAGCACCTTGTAGGTGCCAGGCACCGGACAGATCCTGGAGAAATAATCCCGGATGAGACAGCTCCCTGCTGCTGTGGTGCTTGGCCTCCTCAGCTGTTGTTGTAAAACACGTCGTGGGCTTGACAAGAGGTTTGGCAAAATTCCGCCTTCAGCCCTGGAGTGACTTAAGGACTTGGAAGGATGTGCCAGCCCAAAATACAAATGTGACCGTGCTTTGTCCAGGCAGTTTCGGGCGAGGCTGTGGGCACCAGAGGCCGGAGTGCTTTAGGGCCTAAGCCTCCGTCCGGCCCAGAGTCTGCCCCATGCCGGACTCTTCTGCATGGTGAGGTGCGTCTTTGGGGTTGGACGTGCAAAAGTAGAAAACAAGCCAGAGCTTCAGGGTTATTGTTCATCAGAAAAGCCAACTTACACTTCCTTGAAGATTTATCCAATCTGTTTTTCTTTCCTATTGAACCCAAGCCACTATCTAGCAGATCTGAAATCCACACTGGGTCTCAGCCATTTGACCCCCTAGGCTTCCTGGAAAATGGACATGCTCCTCCTTCCTCCCATCTTGACCAGGTTTTTACAAAAGATTGTCTGTCGTTCTGACCTTTTCGCTGCTGCCCAGAAGAATTATTTTGTTCCTAATTTGGGGTGATTCAAGATGAGACGAAGAAGAGAAGTGCTGTCTGGCTGTCCGTCCACTGGGCTGCAGTTTGGGTGGCCCGTCGCTGTGGATTCTGAGGAGCCAGAGACAGGCGACTGCAGCTGAGCAGGGGCTGCGTGGTGGGGGTAGGGGCGGCAGGCAGGGACTGTGTTGACCCCTGGGGGCTCGGGAGATACAGGGACAGCCCAGCCAGTCTGGCCAGACCCTGCAAGCTTCGTCTGTGAACTCAAACCAAAGGGAAAGGGAGTTTGTTAGGCAGACCCTGCATATAGTTTGCAGGATGCAATCCTCCCAGAAACCCTGCTACTTACTTGAGCTCTGTGGGCCACTGAGGCCAAAGTGAGTAAATCTCATTCCAGAGACCACACAGAATTCAAACTCAAATTCAAACTCGCCTCAAATGCTAGCCTCAGATTCAAACTCGGGTGTGCTGATTCTAAAGCTCAAGCTCTCTCCACAACCTCTTCTCGGTGGGGAAGGGCCCCTGCTCATATGCCATTCAAAACGAACCAGCAATTTGTCCTAGGACATCGATGGCAAAGGCCAGACTCCTTGCTGCCTTCTGTCATTCAGGGGCTGGTCTCAGGCTCCAGTTTATATTGACTCATCTGGTCTCCACAGGGCAGCTCACTCAGCCAGTGTGTTCATTCCCTTGCCCTGGGAACACCCCAGGACTCCATAGATGCATAGGAGACTGGTGAAAATCTAAATTTGCCAGAATGAAGTTCATTATAACACTGTTAAATTAAATCATGGAGCTTGTCTTCCTCAGCTATTGTTCTGAAACAGGTGGCAGCTTTTATAAGAGAATTGGCACAATTCTTCCTTGAGCGCTGGAGTAACTTAAGGGCTTAGAAGGATGTGCCAGCCCCAAACACAGTGTGACTGTGCTTTATTCAGGCAGTGCAGCGGGGCTGTGCTTTCTGCAGTCACTTAGGGTGAGTGATACAAAACACCAGCTCTGGAGGGACAGCACTTGGCCCGGTTTGCCCGCTTTTAGCTGCGTGGCTCCCCGGCAAGCTGTCCCCGAGGGCTCGAGGCCCCCGCTCTGCTTGGCTCTGCACTCCTGGGGCATGGGGGTGTCAGACCTGTGCACAGAGGTGGTGACCACGGAGGTCAGCCAGACCAGCTCCTGGGACTGAGCTGCGAAACTGAGCCCCTGCAGGATCCTGGGAAGCTTACTTTCCAGGTGGAATCCACCACTTTCATCTGGTATCATTTCTGTAACAAAGGGCGGGTGGACGGGAAAGAGGAAAGGCTTGGGAAAGGGGTGGGGAGCCAGGTCAGGCATCGAGTAGAGCTTTGGAGATGGAAAAGAAACAGAGCTGGGAGATAATTTCCACCGTGTCTGATGCAGTACAGTTGATGTCTGCTCAGGCTGGTTTGGTTTTTAAAATAGAACACTTCCCCTGCTAATAAGCTGGCAGAGCTCTGCTCCTCTTTTTGTAAGAGGGTGTGGATGATGTAGTTCTATCAACACTTTCCTGTGTTTTTTTCAACTGTAGCTCTTTCATCTTCTCACACCTCTCAGCTACAGATTTATTCTTCATATTCACTGTTCTCTCTCCCACCTCCTTATTTCTATAGGTGTTTAGGTCCTTCTAATAAGCTCAGCACACAACTGCTTCCATTTATTGAGTGCCACTGTGTGCCAGATATGTGTTCGGCACCAGATATGAGCATATCACACTTATTTTTTCTAGTGACTTTAGACTTACATCTCCGGTTTACAAATGAGAAAACAAGCCCCGAGAGGTTCAGTAACTTGCTGAAAGTTGCATAGTTTCATGTAAGCAGTGGAACCAAGATCTGAGGTTGTGTCTGTCTGATCAGAAAGGCTGTGCTCTGTGAGGTAAGAGGCAGCTCTGCACGTCTCACTTTGGTATCTGTGATGCTGGTGGAGGGTGAATGAGCACTGCATTCAGCTGCTGCTTCCAAGGAGTGGCTGGACCACAGCACCCAGGGCTCTGGGTACTTGCTGTTGGCAGAGCCCCTCCCGGCCTGTCTGATGCTCCAAGCAAGGCATCAAAGACCCTCTCCCCTCACAGCCATCCCCGCTCCCCCAGGGAGGCAGCTGCTATTTCTACCTCAGCAATTTGAGCAGACCTCCCAAAGAAAGGGCCTTTTCCCCTCCCTCTTCCAATGATTGCGACTCCTGGCTCTGGTTGGAGGTCTAGATTGCAATATAAGGAAGGAGCAGAGCCAATTTTCTGGTCACTTCTTGGCACCACGCTCTCGTGTTTTTACAGTAGCCACAGGCCCTGCATCCTTCCTGGAGACTCTAGGGTGGAACACAAGCAAACGCACATCCTCCCACTTCCCCAGCCCCTGGTGGGGCGGCTGTCTTGGTTTGCTGTGCTCAGAGCTTCCCTTTGCAGGGCAGGGGTTTCCATATGGCCCCCATTAAAAGAGGTTGGTTTTTGAGGGGCTCCTGCAAATGTGTTACAGGTGGGCTCCAGGATGCTTGGCTTGCCTGCTACCTCTTCAGCTCTGTTTGCTTTGCCTAATTGTATTTTCTCTGCTGCTTTGTCTGAGTAAAGTTTTTCTTCCCCACTTTGTCTAGGGTCTGCACAGTGCATCTGGTACCCATTTGGCTGGGAAGGAGGCAGAAGCCGAGTGGTGCTTTGAGTTCTTGGCACCGGGCAGCAAGGAGTAAACCGAGGAGAAAGGCAAGGACTGGGAGAACTTGGAGATGCTGTTGGTTGGAGCCTTTGCACAGTGCACAGACTCCACAACCTCCATCCTTTCACTTGGTTTCTGTACAGAAACGGAGCCTCAAGAAGGCCAAGTAAAGGGCTTTGATGGGATTCTGAAACTAGATTGTATCCTGCTTCAGTGTAAGCTCTGCAGCAGCCCATGCTCCTCATACAGCACCCACGGCTTCCTGGCCGGTGGCCAGGGTGCCACGAGGCCCTACCTGTGGGGAAGGGGGAAGGGAAAGGCTGGAAAAGATCTCCCGTGTCTCTGTGCTTGCATCCACCTAGTTTGGAGTCAGGCCTGTTGCTCTGCTGCAGGAATTTTGGCTCTGCACCCTGGGCTGGTTCCAGCAGGCCGAGGAGAAGTAAAAATGAAGTAGCACTTGGAATCCCTGTTTCTGGCTGGGACCCAGGGCTGGCCCAGCCACAGCAGGGGTTCTCTTTGCCTTTTTACCTGCCTGCCTGTCTGTGCCTCTGACTGAGACCAGAAAAGAGCACAAAGGGGCCTCAGAGTCACAAAGTGCGGGTTTCAAACTGCAGCTCCTCCTCAACGTATGTCATCCAGTAAGTGCTAATTCATGTTGGAGCCTCAGTTTCCCCATGTGGAGACCTCTGTGAGACTCCAGACAGATTGCTTCTTTCAATCCACATAACCCTAGGAGGAAGGTCATATCGTCATCATCCCCATATCCCCATTTTATGAAGGAAGAAACTGAGGCAGAGAGATGCTGAGTGACTTGTCTCACAGCCAGGAAGTGGCTGAGGTGGTAGAGCCGAGACTGCGGGCAGGGAGTCTCTTCCTAAGCACCTGCACACCCAGGCTGTGCTCTCTAGCCCTCTGTGAACTGAGGAAGCTCCTGGCCCCACCTGGCCGGAGAGGCCTACATGGAATACGAGCCATCATTCCCACTCCCGCCCAGCGGCCAGAGTTGCTCGAGGGCTGTGCTGGCTGCCATCTGGAAGAACAATGACTTGGGGGCCAGCAAACAGTACAAGCAGGAGACGTGAGGAGAGGTGGCTGGGTCAGGTAGGACTCTCAAGGTGCTTCTACAAGCAAGGTCAGTGGGGACCCCGAAGGGCGGAGAAAGGGACAGGGGAGCGGAGGTCAGCCTGCTGCTCCAGACTGCTCCCCTCAGGCCACAGCTGCCCTCGTCAGGCTCTCCAGAAGCCCACGTGGCCTGTTCGGAGCAGTTCTGAGTGGTTAGCAGGGCCAGGTCTGACAGCAGCCCTGCGCTGTGCTGCCGTCTTCTCTAAACACCTCCAGATTTAGGGCTCCCCCATCGGACTGCTCTTCCCGCAGGCGCCGGGCACTTGCAAGTGGGCCTGGCACAGTCTGGGACTTGGCTGCTGTCCCTGCCTCTCCTTGATGAGAGGGAGCCTCTAATTTGGGTTCTGCCTGCACCCCTCCCACTCCCAGCCACATGCTGTCAAGCTGTCATAACTGCGGTGTTGCTGCTCCCAGCAGGCCCCGCTTTCCTTACCACAGCACTCGCTGGCTGCCCCGTGGACTTCATCCAGCCCTGCCGAGGGTGACCTACTTGGCTGTTGGGAATGGGGAAGCTCGTGGGAAGAGAGTGACTTGAAGAAGAAGAAAGTTGCATTCATTAGATGTATTTGAAAAAATCACACTTCTAGTCTGCCCAAGATACCCCACTCAGAAGAACAGCGAGAAAAGAAGCGAAGTGCCATAGTGGAGAAAGGCTGGAGGGAGTGAGCCCTCGGGGACGGTGCCGTTATGCACGTCTAAGCAGGCTGAGCCCTCCAGCCTTGGAAGGCATGTTCTCGCACGCCACCTCAGAGACACACCTTCCCGGGGCAGAGGCGTCGGGCTGCCAGGAGGGGCTTCACAGGCAGTCCTGGGGGTGAGCTCTGGCTCAGCTGTTAGTTCCCCCAATCTGAGCTTCAGTTTCTCCTTATGCAAACAGGGAGAGATTTTTGTAACAAGGCCACTCTTGCATGGAAACAAGTCACCTAAACTACCTGCACGTAGTAGGTACTCAAGAGAAGACAGGCCCTTCTTATGAAGTTAGTGAAGAAGGTCTTTGGCATCCCCTCTCACTCCTATTATAAGTTTTGAAGCTTCTCACTTTCTAGCGTCTTACCTTTTAACCTCTTCCCTCTCCCCTTCTGCTCAGGCCAGCGCCCTCACACGGTGCCACACTCGGCCCCACTGCCAGTGAGTGCCGCATTGCTGAGGGACAGCCAGTGAGGGCAGTGAGGTCTATGTCAGAACCCAGGAGCCCGCAGGAGTGACTTTCAGCGCCTTCTTTTCCAGTAACGATGGTAAATGGGCAGCTCAGCAACCATGACCTAATAAGGCCAAGATGTTAAGGATCAGACCTCTTGGGGCATAAGTGTCTTTGTCACTGCCTAGAGCAATCAACTTTCCCCAGCTACGTGCTGGCTGGGAATGAGGAAAACAGAGACTGGGTGATAGAAATAGATGATGAATATAAATTAAGGCCTTAATGTCATCTGGGCAGGGAAACCAGAGCTTCTTTCATTCACTTGCTTGTGTTAAGTCCCTGCAGAGGCTGCAGCCTGGACTAAAGACTCAGTTAGACGTAGCGGGCCCATGACAGGCATGAAGGTGCAAGTGCCCTCTCAGCCTCACTCCTTACTTTATGGCTGTTGCAGGGGCCAGAACTGAACAGGCTTCGAAACAGCTCTGCTCAGCAGCAATGTAGCAGTGTCTGCCCACAGCTTCCCTGAACCCGTAGTGCAAATGCCCACAGAATCCACTGGGCTCCCTCCAGGGACGGGCTGGAGGTGTACAGGCGTTAGTGCATGGGCCACTCTTGACCAATGGAAGAGAGAAACCTGTGGATAAATGCTCATCCATTTCATTCCCTGAGCTGCATCCCATCAAGTTCTTCAGAAGACCCCATGGGATCGATCCTCTTTTGCTTGTAGGCTCAGCCAACTCACTCATGCGTCCTTGCCTTTTTTGCTTCTCCCATCTCACTCCTCAGGCCCTCGCCCTGGATCCCGTATAAACGACCTTCAGGTAAGCCTGTATAAACGACCTTCAGGTAAGCCTGTATCTCAGGCACAGTTTTTAGGGGACTTGGGCTAAGACAGCCATGTATAAGGTTGGAAGAGGAAGGGGAAGGTATAAAACAATCTTTTCACAGAGCGCAAAAGGGGGCGTAAAACTGCCAAGCATGCTGGAATCCTATCTCGAGTGTACAGCCGTGTATTTAAAGTTAACCCCCAGCACCTTGGCCGTTTCTACCACAACTCTGAGCATCGCAGGTATAATCATAAAACATGTGGATATTGATGTAATTTTGAATGTGTTTTCACTAGATGAATTTGATGGGAAGGGAAAGACAGCTCACAAAACAGCAATTGTTATATTACACCATGGGACGATGCAAAACAAGAAGGCAAGTGGGAAGACTATACAGAGTCTGTGTCTCCATTTTGCATCTGGGTAAAGGTGTAGAGATGGCGGGGCCCGTGGACAGGTATCAGAGAGCGGTGGTGGCAGGGTTAGGGACACAGCACGAGAGACGGCGGGGATGAGGTAGAGACTGAAGATTGTTGGAGGTAAGGCCGTCACAGAACTCAGAGGATGAGGTATCGGATGGGTCACTCTTCTACCAGGTTAAGTCACCAAGAATGGCGACAGGAATAGGGGTGGAGAGCCAGGTGCTAAAGTCATTCGTGAACGAAGGGAAGGTAGGTTGAGCCCTCTAACAGAAGGAGAATGGAGGTGGTATTTGCAGACAGCAGCCAAATGTCCATTAGGGCAAAATACGAAGAAACAAAAAAAGGACAAAAGATAGAGGGGCACTTGCTGATGACAGATTCCCAAATGTCAAGGTATACAGGATGTAAAGGTTAGGGACTTGGACAGAAAGTGAGAAATAGAGATAATACTTGCCTTGTAGGATTCCTGCAAACTTGAGAGATAATTTTATGTAAAGTGGCCAGCAGAGTATCTGGTGACCATAATGATGGTGATGAAGGTGATTGCCAGAAGTGCAAGGATTGAAGGTGAATTGTAGGTCATGTCAGAAGATGCCCTGCTCTAGGCATCACGTGTTCTTGGGTCTCATTCTGGCTCCACCACTAACTAGCTGTGTGGCCTTAGACAATCGGTCACCTTTCCTCCAGGGCCGTGTTCTCCATGTATTAAATGGCAGGGTTAGATAACACCAGCAGTGGTCAACAGCAAAGTGGCAGAGTGGTCAGACATAAAATTTAGGAGGTAACTTCTTAAAATGCCTTTTTAAGACATGTATGTGCTGCCCTCTCTTCTACTCCCAACCCCCAAGAAGGTTAATCTTATTCTCTGGGGGTAAGGACCCAGAGTGTGCGTTTTGAAAAAGTCCCCCAGGTGATTTGATCAATGCTGTCCAAACCCTATTTTCTTTCTTCAGGGAATCACTTCACCAAGAAGCTAGTCTTTCCTCTCCCAAATGTCATCGCTGAGAAAGTGACAGTGAGAAGCATGTGCTCTGCCAGTCAGACCTGGGTCAGAGCATTTATCAGAGGGACCAGATGCTCTGAGCTCTGCGCGTGGTGGCAGATGGCCAAAGAGCAGGCAGCATTATTTTTACAGCTTCGTACTCTGGGCATTTCCCTATTCAGATGCGTAAGTATAGGAACTGAATCAGCACAGCTCAGTTCTGTTGCTGTTTATTGTTTTTTGTTGAATATCAGATCACACCATCCTGTTGACCAGGCTAGGCATTTGCTACCCTTGAGGAAGGTAACCCCTCGGCCAGTCATTGGGTGAAGCTCAGGAAGCACAGGTGCAGTGGTGGGAGTGAACACAGCACACCGAGTACAGGCCTATGTCGTAGTTGTCCCCAAGTCCCCAGCACCTAGAAATGTACTTGCCAGATAGTAGGGACTCAACAAATAATCGTTAAACTGAAATCTAAGGAAAAACAGCAGTAGATCAAAGCAAGAGCCGCTTAGGGGAATTGATTGGTTTTCAATTGTAGGACAGAGAATGGCTGCAGAGAGCTACAATTTTATGCTCAGCCAAACTAGCATTAAAGTTGAAGGACAATATAAAACTCACTGACACACAAAGAATTGAAAGATTACCTCTCACAGACCAGAGGTGCTCCAGTGTTTCTTGCAGGAAGAAAAATGAACCTAAGAAAATGTTTGACAAGTAACAAGAAAGTGGTAAACCAATAATCTGTAAAACTAATAGTTAAATATAAAAAGTTTTTGATAGTACACTGTAAATAATTACTAGAACTAAAATGCCAAATGATTTAGTATGAAGAAAAAAGTAAAAGCAGAGTAGTAATTGTAATTCTATCAAATCAACAGGTATATTTTCAGGGAAAATATAGAGATATTGACAAATACCAGAGATCCATAGGAAAATATATGGTTAAATGTGTTAAAATGTAAAGATAATCACAGAAAAAAAAACAGGAATAGGATGTATAATGTCCAAAACTATGGGAGGAAAGAATTCAAAGAATTCAAAATCAATTTTAAATGATGGCAAAAAAGAGAAAACTAACGAAGACTTTTTAAAAAGTAGGGTACAGCCCTGGCTGGTGTGGCTCAGTGGACTGAGCGCCGGCCTGTGAACCAAAGGGTCGCCAGATTGAGTCCCAGTCAGGGCACATGCCTGGCCTGTGGGCCAGGTCCCTGGTGGGGGGCGTGTGAGAGGCAACCACACATTGATGTTTCTCTCCCTCTCTTTGTCCCTCCCTTCCCTTCTCTCTAAAAATAAGTAAATAAAATCTTTTTTAAACATTTTTTAAATAAAAAATAAAAAAGTAGGATACATGGAAAACATAAAATAAGGTTATAGAAATACATCCAGTCGTATTAGTAATCACAATATTTATAAAGTATCAAATTTCCTCTATTGAAAGACAGAGATCCACATGTTGGTAGAACCTGGTGTGGGTCATGCTGTGAAGAGGTTTGAAAGCACCAGTTGTAGAGCATAAACCCAGGAGTTAAATGTTTGAGTCAAGGAGTGTGTGCCTATTTGGTTTTACTAGATATTGCCTCACTGCTCCCTAAATTAATCGTTTTAATTTACATTTTGACAAATGTTAGGGTTCTCATTGCGAAATTGTGATGTTATTAGGCTTTGAAATTTTTGCTGGTATATCAGGTATAAAATTTTATCTCATTGTTATTGCATTTCGTGTTATCTTGCTTACTAATGAGGTTGTGTGTGTGTGTGTGTGTGTATTTTAGTGGATAATGTGAATAACCCATTCCTGTCATCCGTCCACACTTCTATACATTTTGTCTTGTTCTTATTGTTTTGTAGAATTTCTTTATAAATTTGGATAGTAACTTCTTGTCAGCCATATGTATTACAATATCTTCTCCTTTTTTTTGGTTTCTCTTTACATTTTGTTTATGGTATTTTTGAACTACACATGTTATAAATTTTAATGTAATCAAATTTCATGGATTGCTGTGCCTTATTGAAGATATTATTTTATACTCTAAAGTCATAATTAGATTCTCCTCAGCCCAAATATTATTTCCTTAGGAAGATCTCCAATCTCTCAAAATAGATTATGTCCCATTGTCATGTGCTCTTAGGGTAGTTTTCTCTCTTTTATTACACTTATCCCAGCTGTAGTTATACATCTGTTTGTGTGATTGACAAAACGCCTGCCTCTTCGGCTACAGTGTAAGCCCCATGTAGTTTCAGACCATGTCTTGTACTTTCTCTTCCACTATTCTAGCTCCAGGGCTTAACATAGTCCCTGTCATATAATCACTAAGCGTTATTAAGTTCTCACTTACTATATGCAAGCATTATTCTAGGACCTCGCTGTACTCATTTAATACTCATGGCAAATATGTGAGGCAGGTACTATATCATCCACATTTTAATGACACAGAAACTGGGACACAGAGAAGCTAAGTAGTATGCCCAGTGTCACACAGCTGGTGGAGAGCAGAGCCAGGATTCAAACTCAGGTGGTTTGACTCTCTAGCCTCTGCCCTCAGCCCTTAATGTATATGTCCTCAGTGGGTAGAAACTTAACAAATGTTTACTGGGTGAAATGAATGACAAATCTGCAATTTTAGCACGCTTCTCTCAGAAATAGAAATATCATTTTATATTTATTTATTTTATCCTCCCCGAAGGACATGCTTATTGATTTGAGAGAGGGGGGAAGAGAGGAGAAGAGAGATGGAGAGATTGATGTGGGAGAGAAACATCGACTGGTTGCCTCTCATAAACCCTGACTGGGGACCGAACCCACAGCCTAGGCATGTGCCCAGACTGGGAATCAAGCCCATGAACTTTCGGCTTACAGGACAGTGTTTGAACCAACTGCGCCACACTGGATAGGGTAGAAATAGAAATATCATTTAAAAAAAAAAAGAAAAGTAGTATATTTGAATAACCACACGCTGTATCTAAAAGAAAATGAAGTTATTACTAATTGAATAACATACATTCTTTCAAATATTCATGGAGCAGTAACAAAAATCTACTATGATTCAAAGAAAATCTCAATAAACAGTAAGAAGCTGAAAGTATTTAAGACATTTACTGGCCAAATGAAAGAATACTATAAATTAACAACAGAAGGAAGGAAAACATATTTGGTTTTTGTTGTTCTTCTTTCAAGTACAATTTACATAGTCAATACACAAGTATTCAGTGTACAGCTCAAAGAATTTTCATGTGCACACCTATGTAGCCATCACTCAAATCGGTATCTAGAACACTTTGATCACTTCAAAAAGACCCCCCGTGCCCCTTTCCAGTCCTGCCCCCACCCAGAGATGGCCACTGTCTGTTTTGAACTCGTGTAAGTGGCGTCATGCAGCATGTACTCTCCTGCGTCTGGCTTTTTTCACTCAGCATCATGTTCTTTGAGACTTATCCATGTAGTTTGTAGTGTGGAGCAGCAGTTCATTCCGAATGTGTGTGTGTGTGTGTGTGTGTGTATGTTAGTTCCTCAGTAGTGTCTCCTTGAATAGATATATTACTATCTGGTAACCTAGTTTTTAGTTTGGGGTTATTATAAACAAAGCTAATGTAAACATTTTAGTACAAATACTTTTCTGAACAGATACATTCATTTCTTTTGGATCTATATCTAATAATAGAATCTCTGGTTTATAAGATAGGGGCATGTTTACTTTTATGAAAAACTGCCAAAAATGACCATCTTTTCCAAAACGCTTATGCCAATTTGTACTTTCATTAGCAATGTACAAGGGTTTTGCTCTATTTTCTAACCAACATTTGATAATTTACATCTTTTAAATAGAAGCCCTTTGGCAGATGTCAAGTGGTATCTTATTATGGTTTTAATTTGCATTTCCCTAATAACTACTAATGTTGAATAGATTTTCACATGTTTATTGGCTACTCAAATATTTTCTTTTGTGAGTTGCCTGTTCAGTTTTTTGCCCATTTTATAATGGGTTATCTTTTCACTATTGGTTTATATGAGTTCTTTATATATTCTTAGATACATCTACTTGGAAATTTTAACACAGATTTTCAATAACTCCTATATTAAAAAGAAAAATCTTTCTCAAATTTCAAACAACTTGGGAGTAAATGAAAATATGAGCAGAGTATTAAAACAAAAAGCTTGTGGCATTCATATAAAATGATACTCAGAGGACATTTTATAGCTTTAAATATCTTAATTAGACAATGAAAAATATTTTTAAAAAATGAACTAAACTTATGAATCAGAAGCTAAATGACAAATTATAAGCAAACCCCCCAAAAAGCAGAAAGAAAGAATTAATAAACTTGTAAAAATGCAGGGGTTGATGAAATAAAAGCAAAAAAAAAAGATCAAAGCTTTGCAACTCCAATGTAAATAAGAAGGAAATTAATGAAACACCTGAAATAAGAAAGAACATATATTCTGTTAGGAAATTTAAAACCAAAAACATACCATGCTCAGCTTTATTAAATAAACTTGAAAATCTAGATTTAAGAATGGGTGGTGTCCTGGTAAATATAATTTCTAAAACTGACTAAAGAGAGAGAAATAATTACAGAAACATTTAAAACTTAGTCAGAGTTAGTCATAAAGCTCAGATCACCAAGGATCAGATAATTGGGGGGTTATATCACTTCATTGAGAACAAAGAATAAAGGTGGAAGCCTCTCAACCCATCTACGAGGTTTGCACAACCATATCCCAAGACGAAGCAAAATATTGTGGGAAAAGAAAACTATAGATCAATCACATTTATAAACAAAGATACAGAAATCCTGAGTGAAACATTAGCAAGTTAATCCATTTATATACTAAAGAAACAATACAACCTAACTAAGTAGGTCTCCTCCTTGGAATGCCAGATATTTCAACGTTAGGAAATCTATTAATGTAATTCATTTGATCAAGAATTAAGAGGAAGAATCATAACATCATCCTGATAGATTTAGAAAAAATATTAATGAATTCAACAAAGACCCATTTAATCATTTTAAAAAACCACTTAACAAAAGAAAAATTAAAAGCAGCCTCATTTTAATAAAGAAAAGAAAACCTACAGAAACAGCCTATCAATGGTGAGTCACTAGTTTGAAATCACAAAGAGAATACACTGGCCCTATTATCATAAACTGTTTTTACTTGCAGACAATATGTCTACTTAGAAAATCCATGCAAATCAACTGAAAAATTATTTGAATACGAGAATTCAGCAATTTGGCCAGACACTATACCCATTAGTAAGCAACTGCAAAAATCTCATGAGAAAAGATGACATTTATAAAGCTCTAAGCTACCCAGGAATAAAAAAGCTTGTAAGACTTACATGAGAAAGAAATTTAAAACAATTCCTTAAAGATTTAAGAAAACCCCATGAAGAGTCGCTTAGTTGTAAGTGTGAAGGGAGTCACGACGGGACCTGGCTAGGGGAGGTGGGTCCGCGCTGGGACCCTGACCCATCCCTTCTCCTACGACTTCCGAATGACGAACTTTTTTCCTATAGGTTTTCCAAAATTTAAAGTAACAATTCCACCAACCTCTCAAAATTAGTTATTATTTTAGACTCTTACTCTGATGACTCCAATATATTATATTTTTTAAAATTTTGATCTACGGGTTTTACAGAACTGAAAGCTAATTCTCAGAATGACCTCCGGTGTTCATTGGTCGGCTCAAGGTTTCACACTGTTGTAGTTTCTAGAAAGAAAGTGGGTTGGAAGGGGTGAAGACAGCTCTTGGCTGGTCTTCGGGCAGCCGGGAAACACTGGGATTGGCTGCAGCATGATTTGGTAACAGCAGTGATCAGAGCCGGGCAGTTTATATTATCAAGAACCCAGAGGGGTGAGAGGAACATCTATTTCTCTGGCTATGCTGAGATATTTTCCCAGTGTCTGTTGGGGACTGAGTTGATGTGCCGTTTTGCTTATGACAGAGGCAGGCCGGCATCCAGAGTGGCAGCTGTTAAGCTTTCCCCGGTTTCTGTGTCCGCCACCCATTTGAAACTGGCCTTGCAAACTAACCAGAGTCTAATCTTCGTGTCCAAGCTGAGAGCTCCAAGACATTACAACAACCAGGGGCCCGTTTTCACAGGGTCTTTGAGGTCTGGGAGGAGAAGCAGTGATAGAGACTGTTACTTTAAAGGCCCCTGGAGCACTGAGCATTAAGCAGCCTGAGTAAAGAGAGGCAAACGCCACCCCAAAATTTTGACCTGTCGGTGTCAGGGCAGAGAAGTTCTGAAGAAGTTGGTAGTTTGTTCTGAGGTTAGAAGGAGTCATAAACACAGGCTTTTCTAGGACTGGGGTGACCTGAAAAAATAATGGTAAAATAAAACATTTTACAACTTCACCCCTGATTCCAGGGGGAAACTACTCGACATGTGGCAGCAGGATTGCTCCTTTCTGCTTGTTTCTTCACTTGTGAGTTCATCCAGTGAATGTTGATGGCGTGCCTACCAGGTTCCAGTCCGGGAGCACAGTCCGAGCTGATGAGCCTAGAAATAAGGTTCCATCGGGGGAGCGGTTACAACTGCTTTGGGGATTTGCCCCTCTCTGTTTAAACCACCTTTCTCTATAGGATATTGGAGGTAAGGTGGAGGAGGTTAGATGGTTTCCAGCTGGGGACAGGAGTTCAGGAGGGCCTTGCTGACCCTTGCCCTTCTCTGAACTCCACTTCTACCCAAGAGCCCAGCAGGAAATCACCTGCCTCCTGCTGTCTGGCTCCTTCTGACCTCTGGCAGATGAAGGCAGCGGTGGCAGCGGCAGCAGTGTAGACAACACAACATCCTGTCTGACTAAACTTGGGGAAGCTGGCCAGCTCTGGAACAGGTGGGCTGTTCATTTTTCTCCTTTACAACCATGAACTGAGTTTTCATGTTCCACTCTGCAAACCCCACATCTGCTGCCTGGTCAGGTGTAGACAGCAGCCCTGTACGACACCCAGGCAAAGTTCTTTCGGGACACCAGCAAGCCAGGCGCGATTTCTGCTCCACGTCAGGTTTTGCGTCTGATTCTGAGTTCATTGCTTAGTTTTTCCTTTAGCATAATGGCATGCATTGTCTCTGCTCAAGGTGCCTTGCATCCTGTGGGGAAGAAGGCTGAATAAGTTAGTTTCAAAATCTGATGAACAGGTGCCATAACAGAAGGATGAGCCCATTACTCAGCGGTCCAGGTTCCTTTTCGGTGAAAGGAGAACCGCAGACACAGCCTCTCAAGTGGAAACATTACAGCAATGGCATCTAAGCACTCAGTTTAAAGTCACGGTTTAAAATTATAATCACATTAAAAACCCAACAGTTTGGCAGTAATGAGATTTTTTTTTTCAGAATTCTTATTTTGCATATGACCCGTGACATGCCTGCTTCACCTTCTCCTGGGAATATAAACTGTCAGACTGTTCATGGGATTTGACATGAAGCTCACTCAGCCAGCCACCCTGGAAGAGGGAAGCTTTTTTGTTTGGTTGGTTTAGCTATTTTTTTTTTTTAATTCTGCATTCTCTCTGGGGCATTTGGAAAGGGTACTTGAGTGGAATTGATTATATTTATAATACTTTTAAAAAATCAAATATTATAGGATGAAAAGGAAGTCCATAACAAGGAAATGCTGTTTGCATAAAACTGACATTCCCTGACTATGCCAAATTTCGTTCCAGGGGTTAGTAACCTTCTGTTTCAAAACAGGAAAGAAGCTGAATCACAGGGAGTCACCTACACACAAGCTTTGCTAGATAATTATTCAGCTGACAGTTCGGAGAGCTTAACAAACCCCACTCTGTGGTCTCTGAAGACTGAATTCATTATGTCTTAAACAAGAAAAAAAAAAATTCCCATTGGGATTTTCAGATCTCAGTACTTTCTTTAAATACGTGGTTTACCTGTTGAAAGACTTGGCAAAGGGGATAAAAGTGCCTCTCTTAACAGTTACATCTCAGGCTTTAATTATTCCTATTTTTGATCTTCTGGCTATAGATCTAGAATTAAACAGTCTCCTTTAATGTGGGTAGCAGCTTTAAAAAAAAGCCTTTTCAACTTGTAGACTTTAATTTTTTTTTTTCTGCATGAACAGCTTGGGTGGAGAGAGAAGAGAAAGTGCCAATTCTGGCCTTTTTGTTTTACTGAGAAGCTGATGGGCAATTATTTGGGAATGTCTGAAGTGCCACGCAGACCAGACGGGAAGAGGCGTGAGGAATGTGCGAAGTCACCGTTGGGACGGACAGAGGGCGCGGCAAAGGCGGATCGCCCACCAGGTCCGTCACCAGCCTTCCCACGAAGGTGGTCTTTGTTCTCCCGCTGCTCCCTGAGCTCTGAGGCCCGGGGGTGGGTGGGGGGGAAGCCGGGGTGGAGGGTGTCGTCTAAGGACTGGGAACACTGTTTTCATAACTTTTACCCACGAGGCCACAAAGGAGAGGTTCTGTGATTCTACTCCTCTGTGGTTGTAGCTTTTTAAAAGATGACTTTTGAGGGGAAATGTGAAGAGAAACCCAAGCAGTCTTGGGTGTGCTCCCACGGTCGGAGGGAGTTAGTGAGGCAGCGCAGCTGCCTTCTTCACCCATCTCGGGCCACGGCATGGGGCATGGGGTGGGCGTGGGGTTGACATATTTGGGTATTTTGACTTTTTCAAAATTAAGTATACATCTGTTTGTGAAATATATATTTCCCTCTTTGTAAGTGGGGGAGGGTGGATATACAGCAATGTGAGTAAACAGAGATCTGGTTCCGGAAAAAAGGAACTGTCCCAAGAACAGGATGGACTGAGTCGTTCTGGGATCACAATAAACAGGCAGAGAGACTCCAACCGTGTGTTGCAATGAGACGGATTAACTCAGTGCCCTGAGTGGGCTGCTGACTGGACAGTCTCTATTCCCGATTTCCTGAGAGATAAAACCTCTGAAGAGCCGCGCTAATTCTGAGTTATTCCTGGGGCGTGTGGTGGACGCAGCGAAACGCAGTCAACAGCAACGTGGTGTGTAGCGCGTCCCAGACGCTGCCCTGACTGCTTGACCTGCACACACTCACCACAACTCCGTGAGGGAGGAGCTGTTATTATCCCCATTTTATAGTCGCAGAGCCTGAGACAGAGAGATTAAGTCACTTGGCTTAAGTCACATAAGTAGCAAGTGGTAAATAAACATTTAACTCAGGTCGTCTGAGACAGAGTCCATGCTATCAGTTACTAAAAGGTTAAAAGTAAGAAAAAATAAATAGTAAGTCAAGGTAGGAAATGCTGTGACCAAGACTTGAAGGACATGGTGGGGGCGGCGGGGGGGATGGAAAGGTCCACTGGAGGAACAGGAGGTGCGGTCGCGGGAAGGGGCGAAGGAGGGGCTTTGCCATGTGCCGCGTCATTCCGCAGCCCCGCTGATGCGTCCGATCCCCACCGCATCCCGCCGCACGTGGACCCTCCGGAGAGGTCAGAGAGCTCTAAGGGGCATCAAGTGAAAGTGGTCCCGGCTCTGTTGACTCCAGCTCGTTCCTAGGCTGACACATGCAAATGACACGGAAACACGCAGTCTTCTGGGGTCGGATGTGGAGTCTCTCAGGGCCATAATGCCCCTTAGTGCGAGTTGGAGGTGGGCCCTGAGGGAGAGTGAGCTGCTGGCTTGTGGCTGCTGCTGATGGACAGATAGCAAATGGTTAGTAGAGTGGCCTACCAGCCGCCAGTGTCTTGGAGAGAAGCCCAGTGGACTCAGCAGTAACAAAATGTAACTACACAACACAGTCTCCCGCATGACCCGAGAAAGGGGTTATTATTAGGCTTTTACCTGCTCCTCCTCCTAAAGGAGGAAGCATGGCCTTGGGGAGCTTTGCCAACTTGCCCACAGCTGTGCAGCTGGCAAGTGGCAGAGCCAGAATGAGTGACCCTTGGCTGTGCCCTCGATTCCACTGGTTCAGCCACAGGTGCCACTGTAAGACCCCCGGCTACTGCTCTTTGTGTGGGAATTACATAACCTCTTTTCTAATTAAGCTTGGGTGCATTTGAGTGCCCAAACCTCAACCAAAAGTTATTTTATGTTTCCCACGGAACGGTAATGAACATAGGTGTGACTGAAATTATCAGGGTCTGAGAAGGGTGGCAGAAATGACTCATTTCTCACCTCCACCTACCAATGGCAGAGAGGTGCTTTGGGACTGAGCGCAGCGAAATCACAGGTGCGAAAAGCAGCGCTGTTGGCTCACAGTCAATGAACTGCCTCATGCCAACCCCCAACCCCACCCCTTCTTCCAGATGAGGCGCGTAGGTCACATCAAATTTCGCTCCTGTCATACCCTGTCCTCGGGAAAGACTTTTGGGGCACAAGCAAAGAAGAGTGTTTGGATCCTTGAGATACAGCAAAAACAAGAGCTACAAATTACGAAACACTTTCTATATGCTGGATACTTGGAATGAATTATCTCATTGTCTTAATATGCCCACTTTATAAAGTAGGGACTTTATTTTTCTATTTTCAATTACAGTTGACATTCAATATTACTTTATATTAGTTTCATGTGTACAGCATAGTGGTTAGACATTTATATAATTTATGAAGTGATCCCCCTGATAATTCTAGTGCCCACCTGGCACCATACATACTCTGTACCTGAGGACTATTGCTAAACCCAGTTTATGGATGAGGAAACTACAGCTTAAATAGTTGAAGTCCCTTGTCCAAATGAAGTGACCTCAGAACCTAAGAGAGTAACCATTAGTAACACTGCCTCTAGCACTTTGATTACATGAGATTACACACATCTGTTGCAATGGATTGAGTGTTGATGCAAAAACGCTGTCTGTGGTCCAAAGGGAAACCTGATTCTGCCCCATTTCTCAGGCCCCTAACCCTTGCCCTCCAAGGCCGTGGGAGTCCTGAAGAGGGAGTTCACTCAGCTCCAAGAGGAAGGAAGCGGCTCATCATTTCCCCAATTGAAGCCTCCCACTTCCTCACTTCCAAATGGATTTGGAAGAACTCCTGAGTGTGGTCTGGGATTAGGGTCTCAGAGATAGAATGGAATCTTCAGAGCTACATCATTTCAGCTCTGGTCGGGGGGTTCTCACTATAGTAAAAATGTGTATTTAAATGCCAAATTGAGTGACAGACTAGAACCTTCAAGACCTTTCGGAACCCAGAAAAGATGTGTGTGATCTAGAACTGGCACTGGAGGTAGCATTTCCCTCAAAGGGCAAATTTGTAATGCAAAGTTTGGGATTCAGACAAAGGTATCTCCCTGTACAACTTGCCTTGAGTTTAGGCCTAAAATTAAGCTAAGCATCCTCTAAGTTTTCTCTCAAAATGGTGGTACAGAGTCTGGAAGGGAGATCATCTTTGGAGATGGATACTTTTATACATTAATACAAGCTCTCTGTGTTACAGCTGAAGAAAACAAGCTCCGGGCTCTCCCAAGGTCATTCCTTGACTGACAAGGCTGAGACTTGAACCCATGTCTCTTGATCCGTTGTCCAAATCTCAAGACTTACATCCAATGCTCAATCCTCTGAGTGTATGAGGCCCTGGTCTAGCTCAGGGGCTTTTGGACAAACCTCTCCTCACGGTTCCTCTTCTCAGAAGAGAATGTGACGTTCAGGCTGTTATAATACAGCCTTAAAAATGATGTTTAAGATCTCAAGCATCCAATTCCCTACTTACATGTGAACAAAATAGAAATTTCTCTTGTTGCAAGTCTTTCCAAAATACTTGCATCCACATCCAGGACTTGGCAGGTAGAGTGTAACGAGTGTAACAAACAGTTCACGTGATTGAAGATGCTGCAACACCTCAAGGCCATCATGCCAGAGCTCTCTCTGAGTGCCTTCTAAGGCATAACCTAGTGTGACTTTTTTTTTTTAAGATTTTATTTATTTATTTTTAGAGAGAGGGGAAGGAGATAGAGAGGGAGAGAAACAGCAATGTGTGGTTGCCTCTCACATGGCCCTCACTGGGGACCCGGCCTGCAACCCAGGCATGTGCCCTGACTGGGAATCGAACCGGGACCGCTTGGTTCCCAGCCTGTGCTCAAATCACTGAGTTACACCAGCCAGGCATAGTGTGACATTTTTAATTGATTTGTTTTTGTCATTTCACCTTTTATGTTTATAAAAATAGCAAGTCAAATGTCTCATCGAGAAATGTGGGTTAGTTACATTCTGGTTAGCTGAGGTCTTTTTATATTACATGGCCTGCCCTGCCTTTGTCTTCCCCGCCTCCTCAAACAGATTTTGAAGAATAGTTAATGGCATAGAAACTTCATGATATTTATAAAAATACTGTGCACTCTTCCACTCCTAGAGCATAGTTATTGTAAGTCAAACAGAAAAAGTACAAAACACCTAAGCAATTAGCACGCAGCCTAGAATCTCATTAGCCCTCCTGTAGCTGTCATCTTTTGTCAGGTTCTAAGAGGCCAAACAGGGTTGTAACCTCTTCTCAGGCCTCATCTGCAGTGGTGCCGGCGTTGCTGTCCCTGCTCAGAGAGAGACCTGAGAGCTGCCTGACACGACTTCAGTTTCTCAAGTCTCCACATGGACAGCTGCTCTGGCGGGAGAGATCAGACACCTGTCTTTCTCCCTCTGAGGCAATCAGGTTACTCAACCTGTATGAATGGCACTAACTTTGGTTGCTTGGATCACCCTCTCCGGATCTGAGGATCGCCCCATAAAGCAGGGCTTTTGTCCTCTTTCCTTTCATCAATCAGGGTAGCAACAATTAAATGTGTTCTTAGTATAGTTACTCTTTTCTTGTTGGGCCCTGGGAAACAAGTCTCCTCAAGATGTCTGCTGTTTTTCCCAGGCTTGTTTTTAAGGAAGGAATAGAGACTTGAAGCGAGCCTAAGTAAAGAGGAGTTCGTGTGAAGGTATATGTGGATCGATGCGGAAGGACAGAATCCAAGGTCGTCTGCAAATGAAACAGAAGGATTCAGGGCCTCTAGCAGGGTCCTCGCTGAAGCGCCCCACCATCAAGGCCAAATTCCCACATCCTGCTTGCTGGCCTTTCTCTCTCAGTCCCAAACATCAGGCGCTCCCTGTGCTTGCCTGTGGCCCCAGCTCACCCTTAATTTTGGTGATTTTTTTGTTCTAAGTTTACTTAATGACTAGTCAGAAGTAATTTCTTCTGCCAATAGGAAATTCTTTGATCCACGGTGAGAGAGAGAGAAAGAATGCAGTGGGGTCAGTTCTTTCTCTTCATTTTTTTTTTAAACATATGGGTCATAGGTCACTGGAAAGGCAACAGCTGGTTCTTTCTGGCTTAGGTCTCCAAGCCTTGGTCCAATGAACAGGACAGAAAAGGTGTGGGTGGGAAGGAATGATTCAAAAGTAGGCTGCCTGAGCAGCAAGAACTTTAGGGGGTCTGTTTCCCTTTGAAAAGAGTGTGGTCCAAGCAGGCATCAAGTACCTGCCTGCACAGCCGGCATACGGGCATTTGAGAACATTTTAGTAGTTATAAGCTACTCACAAAGGATCACTTCCATGGAAGACCTAGTTGTACAGGACACCAAAGAAACACTGCGAGAAGGCGAGAAATGAGTCATTGACCCTAACAGTCCAACACACATCTTTCTATCCAGAGACAGCCCTGGACGATCGGCTATTTCAGAGTTGAATGAAACAGGCACACGCGATCTCCAGGCCTCACGTGTGCTCGGAGCGTCAAGCCCGGCTCTGAAAGGGAAACGACGTGTATCACCAGCACGTGCTCGTGCACGCGTACGCACTTGGGTGAGTGCGTGCACGGGAGGCGCGCGCCCGAGGCAGGGGCAGGAGGACGCGCAGCGTTGGGGAGGATGTGGAACTGCCCTGCTGCGGTGACTGCAGGCTCTGGATACCCTCTCTCGCTGGCGTGAACCGAGAAGCTGGCCACAGCGCCTGCCCTTTCGACAGGAAGGCATACAGAGCTGCTATTGTTTCCCTCAGGTAACAAGTGCCACAGGCCTGGGCGCTAAGCCGCCTGGAGCCCAGCTGCTTCCCCGGGTGTTCAAGGAGAAGGGCGCTTTGTTTTCATTGTCACATTTGTTGTTTGGAAGGACGCTCTTTGACTATGGCGTTTTCTGGGTGACCTTTCCATAAGAACTGCATGCAAATGTCTCAGCAAAAGGTTGTGATTGGTCTGGAAAGGTTATCTCCATCCGTCTAGACTGCTGTCCTCACAAAAGAAGAAAGTTCAGGCAAGGAGCCCAGGGTTGGGGAGCAGCAGAGGAGAAAGGTCATTTGGGCTACACCCCTCTGCTCACTGGGCCCCGCCTGCAGGTGGCTGCTTCCATTTGCCCCGGCCTCTCACATTTTGCCCTGGCCTGGAATAACCCTGCTGGCCGAGGCACCCTCCCGGAGCTTCCCCCAGATCACCTGTTTCCTCAGAACAGGCGCCCTTTGAGCAAGCGTAATGCATCCTCCAATCGCCTTGAGATAAGCCAGACAGAGGAAGCACCCCCTGAACAACTGAGGCTCTGTTAACATGTTCTTAGCATTTGTTGAGAGGACAACATATTAAAGGTTCACCCTCCAAAAAACTCTATTTAAATAACAGTCCTTTCTGAATGAAAAAAAAAAATTTGTTTTCCTTTGGAAATTCGGATGAGATGAACGTTCGTTATTGCCACACAATGGTCTGACAACCCCTTATCCCCAGTCTCAGGCTGGCAACGACAGAGACGTAAACTGCGGAAGAGAAAGGCCTGTGCGACTCACTTGTGTGTGCCCCTCCGTCCAGTCACTCCCAGTGAAATCACACTGTTTCTTTTCCTTCTGGGTGGAAGCCCTGTGGCAGCGTGATACACTAGAGGTGCTTGGGGCGGGGTGGGAGAGAAGGAGGGCAGGGATCCTGGAACAGTGGCCTTCGCTGTATGCTGTACGCGAGGGACAGCAGGGGCGATGAGAGAGGCGTGAGGGGACTGCAGTGGAGTGTGAACGTCTAATGAATCATGTCAGCTGTTGACTTGGGACTCACAACAAGCAGCTGCAAGCGCAAGCCTCGGCCCAGTCTTCAGGGAAACAGGTGGTGGTGCTGTGGTGGCCGGCCTGCCCCAACTTGCCTCCATTAGCTGTAATTATGCTCCTGACTTCTGCTCGGGGCCAGCAAGGAGCCATCGAGGCCTGCGGAGACTCACATTCTTAGCTGCTGGTCAGTCAGCTGTAAAAATGGGCCACAGTTGGTAACGACAGAAGGAGTCTGAAGCCTGAAGCAATTTTTCTTGGGAATCAGCTCTAAATTTCAGGGTGTCCAAATAAATGGACACATTTACTGGCTCGAGCTCCTGCCTCTTACCAAATGTAATACTGATATTAATGATCTATAGATGAAACATGTCACCTCTTAAGCCAGATACCTACAGTTTGGAGGGCATGTGTGGTTTGTTGTTGTTTTGTGTGTGTTTGTGTGTGTGTTTCTTTGTATTTTCCTCAGTACCAGCCCAGTGTCTGGTTCAAAACAGGTGCTCACTAAACGCTTGTGAATTCATAGACTGGTGTAAAAATTCAAAGTGGGCAGAAGACTTGTGCAAAGATCAGACCCCTGACCAGAGGTTGTTCTGATTGTCTCTGGTAGTGAGTCCTTCAACCAAAATTAATTGACTGACCGCCCTGTAGGCACAGGGATGGGGCAGTGAGCAAAACACACAGCATCCCTGTTTTTATGGGCCTTGTAGTCTCATTATGGGGGTTGAGGAGTATGAATGCATTGCATTGGGATTAGTATTTCTTCCACAGGTGGGGCTGGGGAACGTGGAGGTGGAAGGTCACAGATTTCTTCAGCATTACGGTGGTTTGTACGGTAGCAACTTAGCTGAACTAGAGCTACAGTCCCCTGAATTACCTTCCCGTATGGTTCTGGGTGAGCATTAGCTGCACGCAATAGTTTGAATAAAATGTGGAAAGTGGAGGTAAAGCAGGAGCAGTAGTCCTTAAACTTTGAATGTGGGCGCAGGGCGCCATGCATCGTAGCAGCTTGCACACATACAGTGCAGATCTGCTGGCTTAGTGGTCAGGACAGCTCCTGGCTCTGCAGATCTCCCAGCTCCTACCAGATCTCCTTCAGCTTTTCCGAGTCCCGGGCCGGTGCACATGGAGCTCTGTAGCATGGCGTACCAGCAGGTCATCAGTAGCACTGAGGTGGTGAGAGACAGAAACAGGTTCCAGTTTTCTCCCCAGGTTCCATGTGAGTCTCAGTTCATTGTTGCAGGTTCCAGTTTGTCCTTTCTTTCACCCACATCCCACTTGTGTCTCATCTGATGGTCTGGATGGTCTATAGTAACTGCACGTCCGACACTAGATGCAGAAGCTACAGCTTGCATAGGCAGCATCACTAGATAGTTTGCGACCTCCATTGCAGAAGATCTAACTCTTACAAATTGTAACAAATCCTGTCTAAATCACCGGCAGTAGTTTTGCTTCTCTGATCAAACCCTGCCTGATCCAGTGAGTAGAGCAGATAACATTTGTGGAGCCTCATTATGGGCAGGTACAGTTGGTGGTTTAAAAGTGTTCACATGTAAATGCCGTGAATGTCCCATGGCCACAGGGAGGGAGGGACTGAGGCATCCTCCACTCCCTCATGGGCTCTTCAGGTTGGGGTTGGGATTGATGTAGGTGAGGTGGGATTTGTACACTTGACCACAACTTAGATAGCCTGTTCATCACAAAATTAGTGCATTGAAGATGTAAACGCTGCTTCATGTTTGCCATGGCTGGGGTGAGAGACGCGATACTGTCCTTTCAGTCAGATGCTTAGTGCCTGGCTCCTGTGAACTGGCAGTGGGAAGAGACACCTGGGAATCCCATTCCCCAGGTCTGGGGATGCATTTGCCTTCAAAGGAGCAGCAGCCATACCTGATCTTTGTTTTGGGGGGGGTTAAATTTTCTAAAATTTTTTCTGTTGCAGTTTACAGTCAGTATTATTTTGTATTGGTTGCAGATGTACAGCATAGCGATTAGACAGTCATGTACTTTACCAGGTGTTTCCCCTGGTATTTCTTGTACCCACCTGGCACCATACATAGTTACTACAATATTACTGACCACGTTTTCTGTGCTGTGCTTAACATCCCCGTGACTGTTTTGTAGCCACCAATCTGTACTTCTTCGTCCCTTGGACCTGATCTCTGAGCCCTGTGCCTCAGGGGCTAGCTGGGGCTGCAGAGTTTCTGTAGGAGTGACGCCTTGGGACGCAGTGCTGGAGAGCCGCTCCTGGGCCACACAGGGACAGACATGCAGCCATCACTGGGCAGCAAGGCTGCACGGATCTGAGGTGGGACACGATCAAGAAAAAAACATCCAAAATTGGAGTAAAATATGTGACAATGTACATATTCACAGGAGGAAAACATGGGGATGAGGAGAAAGAGAAGTAATGGGAACAGCAATCTCCTAAGGTGCACTTCTATGGAGCGATGAAATGAAACCTCAATGTCTGTCACCATTGAAGTGCCATCATTTTATCATCCTTCCCACGGAATGCTGTGCTATTTTGGGTTCAGTTATTTTTTCCCTCTCACCTCAGTATGCCCAAGATGCTAAGATGTCTGAGAAACGAATGTGTAAGCAAATGCTTTATTTTCCCCAGCACGGATGGAAAATGTATTACGGGAAGCGCATCTTGGAGCCTGCTGCCTCCTCTGTGTCGTCATGCTTTGTCCTGCAAAAGATTCTGGCTCAGAGCAGAAGCCCAGTTAATTTGCTGGAGACAGGCTTGTGCCCAGGAGCTGAAACCTCGTTGCCCTTTGCTACTGCGATTCCTTTCCTTAGCCACAGATCCAGACCCAACAGAAAAGAACGCCAGCCTCCCTTTTGCAAAGACAGCATACTTCCCCTCTCTCTCACACAGTGTGCCAAAGATTTCTGTGTTCTGCTTTGTCTAATTTCCTTTGTTGAAAAACAAAACAAGACAAAACGAAAAAAAAAAATACTTGGAACTCTTGAGGACAAGGAAGGAGAAGCCAGAGGAAATAGACGCATCTGATGTTATCTTAATGCCATCTGTTCACCTAAGTTGGATGTTTAATCAAAGGAACAATTGAGAGCCTGTGTAAACCGGGAGACTGAAGATCGCCCTCATACTCCCCACTCCTTCTCTCACGGCCCTTTCTGGCCATTTCAGGATAGCTGAGACCTTCATCACTGTGTATACCTTCCCACTCCGGGGGAGGCCAGGGCTGCAGGCTGGGCCCAGGCAGGTCCTGCTATTGTGTCACTTCTAGACCTGTGTCATCTGGGCTAGTGAGGTGCCAGCTCTCCTTGGTCCAAGTCACTCTGTCTATAACCCTGGGGCTGGCACAGCCCTGAACAGAGCACCAGGGGCCACATTGTCTTTAGAATTTTTTTTTCAGCAATGGGAGAAGCCACATTGTTTTGAGAATGGCATTTTCAGCGGTGGGACAAGCCATTCAACGTAAGGAAAGAAGCTGCCAGCCCTCTGAGCTTGCAGAGCTTGCACTGACTGAGACTCAGGGTACAGGCCATGGTCACAGACTGGTCACCAGGCAGCTTGAGCAGCCAACTGCTGGGATCGGCTCATTTCTCTTTGGAACTTGATGACACTTCACCTTAAAAGGGGAATTGAGCCAATTCGGGGCATCAGTTCGGTTGTATCCTGACTGTGGTAAGAAAACATATGTTTCTCTAGGAGAGTTTTGCAGCAATAGCAAAAGGGCAACTACTTGGTTTTAATACTCCACTGCCAGGTGCCCCCAGCCCCCTTCGTTTTTCTCAGCACCTCCAGGCAGATGGTCCTGTAGCCTGCCATTTACATGCTTCTCTGCGAGGGAATCAGACCTAAATGAGCCCTATAATGCTTGGAAAGTTTATTTTACAATATAATATGCATGACTTCCTCTCTCTAAACCAGTTTCAACCTTATGTATATCGCATGATTCTCCTTGAATTCCTTTGTTGGACATTTTACTATTCTTGTGCAAGTCATGTGTTTCTCTGTTGCTTCTAAGATCATATCATTTCTACCTGGAAAGCTTCTCCAGTGGTTGCAGTTTTCCAAATTCATTCATTCTTGGGTGATGGAAGTATCATGGCAGCTGAGTTATACTGAAGCATTCATGGTTCTTCTCTTTCCTGATGAAAAATTTGCCATTGTTACACTGTGGCAGAGCAAATGGAACTGTGACTTATGATCCACAATTTATGTGGTTTGACAGTTCTATCATGTTTCTCGCCAACACAAAGCTTTATTGCACTCAGCGTCATGGAGAGAAGCCTGCCAAGGTGACGGTCTCCAGGAGGGGATCCAAATAGAGCCCAAAGCAGCAGCCAGCCACCCGGGGCTTCCTTTAGTCTGCTATCAAACCCGTGAATGCAGGACACTCCTATTGAAAGCAAATATGATTACACTGGTCTAAATAAGGACCTAGTGAAATGTCACAGAATTGGTTGAAGTTTTAAGCACAAATGTCTCTCAAACTGGCAACTAATTGCAGCCCACATTAAAGCGGGAGTGGGGCTGCGTGCTGCAGGTGTGCACATGGACGGGCCTGTCCCCAAGGATTCTGGGGAAGATGAGGGACTTAACTTCCCTGTCTGTGCAGGTCAGTGGGAAGGGAATCGTGTCAGGGGCTGGGGTCTGCAGCACCCTGAACACTCTATGCAGACATAACCTTCCAGGCTAGGCCCTTTGCTCCCAGGCTGGAAGGTCAAGGTTGGGTTGTGTTCGGTTGTACTGGAAACGACCTTCCCACAAACTGGGTGTTCCAGGTTGTGGGGGAGGGGTGCCAAGCCCCACACTGTGGCTGAGGTCATCCAAAATAGTATTCTCTCTAAAGGTCTGAAAGCTCCTCATCTGAGATGCAGGGTCCCTTCTTTGACTGAAGTACTGTCACAAAGCGCCATCTCTCTGCCTAACCAGGGGTACACTGTTCCTTCTCAGGGCTAGGGACACCCTGGTCACAGGGTAACCAAGAGAAGACTCCACACCCCGATGACCATCTTGCCCCTAGCTTAGCAGCCAGTCACCTGACCCTTAGGAGGTTCCAGAAGCCATTTAAAGAGTAATTAACCTGTTTCTTATATATGGGATGACAGACTTAGTTGGGAATGCAAAATGGAGGGGCATCTGGCAATGCCTATCTGCATTTTAAAGAAATTTACCCCTTGACCTAACAACCCCAATTCCAGGCATCTGTATGCAGATATACCTGTTCAGGTATTCAGTGTATGCTGTATGCAGCAAAAGGCTATTCACTGTGATATTACAATAGCCAAAGATTAGGATCAACTCAAGTATTCAAAAATAGAGAATTAGGTAAAGCAATAATGGTACATCTATATGATGGGATACTATACCTCTATAAAAAATAATGAAGTAGGCCTGGCTGGTGTAGCTCAGTGGATTGAGCGTGGGCTGGGAACCAGAGGGTCCTGGTTCGATTCCCAGTTGGGGCATATGCCTGGGTTGTGGGCCAGGTCCCCAGTGAGGGCCATGTGAGAGGCAACCATACATTGCTCTTTCTCCCTCCCTTCTCCGCTCTCTAAAAAATACATAAATAAAAATCTTAAAAAAAATAAAATAAACAGAATAGAAGAGAATTTTAAAAAAATAATGAAGTAAATCTGTAGTATACTATTTCCTATAACAGTATTTCTCAGCCCCTTTCAATGATCACTCCTCTAAGAAGCCTTTTTATGACATTTTTTCCTAATTGCCACCCCTATGAAATTTCAATACCATGTGTATCTGTTTATGTTCTGTGTATATAATGTATTTCTGTGATTTATACATAAAAAGAGTAGGTATTTTTCTCTTCTAAAAACCAATTTTCACCCCCTTGGGGATGATATCACACACACAGACCCTGTTGAGAATGCCTGCTCAGTAAGAAAGGGAGGAAATAGTGTATTATATAAGACACTGGAAGGAAATAAGGAACTAATAAAAACGGTTGCCTTTGAGGAAGGGGGAGAATGGGGAAGTGAGGGCAAAGGTGTGAGCAAGATTTCTCCATGTACTCACTTTTATATTATGTTCTGGTTTAGACCCATGCCAATGTATTGGCTATCAAAACAATTAAATGAAAATAAATTAATATTTTTCTAAAGTCAAACAAACACACAAAGGACATCAGAGGAACCGTGAAACAAAACAAGCACGCAAAACCGGCAGCTCCGGTAACTCTGTTCTCCACGCCAAGCAGAGCTGGTGTAGAGGCTGGAACAGCACGCGGGTCCCGCTCCCCCGCAGAGCTCTGCGTCCGGCTGCGGCCCTGGGGACTTCCACTCCCTGTCAACAAGTCTCCCACTCCCTTCCAAGAGTCTTTTGTCCTCCCAGGTTTATTTTTCAGCACAAAAGGAAACCGAGAGTATATATTCTGGATCCTTATAAGGGCTCTTTGGGCATGACTTAGCTTTGAAGATTGTAGCTTCTACTTTAAAACCGTCAGGGTGTTTCAAAGCTGGAGGAAGAGGCTGCCCACGATGGGTGAGGAAGCGCGGCCAGCCTTTCCCAGAGAATGTGAAATGGGGGAGGAAATTACTCCTGCCCCCTCTTCCTCCCGCGGCCCACACAGGCTCTCACTGGGAAAGGGGCAGGATGGGGCAACGCAGCCCTGCTAGTGAGAGGTAAAGGGCAGAGATGCTGGGCTCGCTCAGGTCCCAGTCCGCTGAACCCGGCCAGGTCAGCTTCCTCCAACGCGGTGCGTTTCCTCCTTCTAGAGGGATTGCTGTGGAGGACGAAAGGCCAAGCCTAAGGTTGATTAGTAGACCAGAAATTCCACTGTGAGAGTAACAAAACAAAACAAAACAAAAAATTGAGTTCACACTCCAGTGTGTCAGCAACTTTAATTTGACTGTGTAATGAGGCAAGATGATAAATAAGATTTGCATGACAGTAGCCTTTCCTTTACTTAAATATCAAACATTGCAATGCACATTTGGAATAAATGGCTGCCTTTGAATGAATTTTGTTTTTAAAATGCTCTAATATTGTAAGTTACCTGGGGAGGAGGGAGTCAGCACTTTAGGTCAAGGCCTGGTTGTTCCCCCTAAGCCTGTTTCCCTGTCTGTAGAATGGGTATAATAATGCCCACCACATCTACACGATAATGCTATTGTGAAGAGGGAATGAAAAGATTTAAGAAATGTTTCATAGGAGTAAGATGCTGTCATTGTTGACGTTGTTGTTTCCAGAAGAGGGAGGGAGTCTTGCTTTTTAGAACTCAGCAGAGGACACCCAACGGCTTGAGCTGAACTGAAATTTCTCTGCTCCACTGAAGGAGAGTCAACCAACATCACCACTCTGTAGTGTGGATTCACTTACCGACTTTTTTAGAAGCATGGACGCCACTAATGAGTGGATGGTTTGATAGCCAGGATGCTGTGTGCAAAATGGCAGCTTTTGGGTTTTATGGCCTCTTGCCACTCTCCCCGTGGGGCCTCCAGTTTGTCACTAAACTGTTTTCTCCCCTTTTTCCGCTTCTATCTATTGCTCTTTGAAGTACACACTGGGAAATGCAGCAGGTCTCAGGGAGCAGAGCAGCATTTCTTTTGCTAGGCCGCCCCCCGTGCTGCGTTCTGGGCTGCGAACGTTAGGATGCTCCTTTCTGAATCGCCCCGTCCCCTCAGCATCGTTTTTATCTTAGTGAATTACCCTCACCCCTGTCCGCCCTGCTAACATGGGTTCCTCACAAAAGAAGCTGAGCTTTCTTGTTTTAAATTAAAGAAAAAATTCTATATACTTACTGTAGAAAAAGTTATAGAAAGTGTGCAGAAGGAAATAGACACTACTCATAATCCCACTACTTAGAGATATGGAATATTAACATCTAAATGTATAAGACACCCATGTTTTATTTTTATATATGCATACATTTGTGTGTACATCGTGTGTTCATCTATCCAGACAGGTAGATAGAGAAATAGAGATGTATGCATGTGTGTGTGTATACTCATATGTATATTTACTTACATGTTTGTGTATTTAGGGTTATATAGTTTTTGTCCATTTTATTTTTATACACGAATGGGATTGCAATGGACATACTGTTGTGTGGTCTGCTCTGTACCTTTAAAAAATGTTTGCAAACAGCCTTCCATATTAATGAACATATTGCTTTTACATTATTCCTGGGTCTCATATTTTAAAAGATTTTAGTTTTTTACCATAAACTTGATGTTGTGAATATCATCGCAGAAGCTCTTCGTTCAAAATGTTAACTCTTCCTTTGCGCGAGTGTTAAAGGCAGACTGACTTGCTGGGTGGAAGCTCTGCACACCACGCACAAGAGGCCGTCCCGTCTGTGCTCTTACCGGCAGTATATGACGGTGCCCTTTGTCCATATTTACTTTTGCCAAATTGTATTTTTAACTTTCCATTTTTATTGTGAAGTTCTACATTTTCTTATGTTGCTCTTCTTTTGCAACACACTTAATATTGTCCTTTGCCTATTTTTCAAAGGTCTTTGTTACTTTCCTGTTGATTTATTGTGTAAGAGCCCTTATTTCTTTAACAGATATGAGTTGCCCAATCCAGGACTTAACATTGGCTTCCCTTTCTGGCATCTCTGCGTTCTGTATTCAGTCTAAGTAGCACTGCCAAAAGATGCTGAACTAAAAAGCCAGTTATTTCCCACTGCATTATCCAAAGTGTCCTCCGTGGTTTTTATAGGGTTCTGCTCCTCACCCCAACTCAGTTAGAAACTTACTTCTCCCAGCCAGCTAAAGCCAGATCATTCCTGCCTCTAAGGCTTTAATGAGGTTGTTCCTGTTTCTCATGTTCTAGCTCATATATCACCTCCTCCAGGAAGTTTCCCTGATTTCCCCAGCTATCATTGCTCTCCCTTTGCCTTTTCTTTGAACTCTTGGAGAATTCATTGTCTCTATCACACATTTTATCAGTTTAAGTATACGTTCTTTTATATAGTTAGTATATGTATGTATTTGATTGATGAAGACCCAGTACTTTTTAAATTTGGTTTTAAATTATAGTTGACATACAATTATATGAGTTTCAGTTGTACACCATAGTGATTAGACATTTTTATATCTTATGAAGTGATCACTGTAATAAGTCCAATACCTATCTGACACCATCCATATTATTGATTATATTTCCTATGTTGTACTTTATAACCTTATGATTAATTTTGTAGCTAGCAGTTTGTACTTCTTTCTTTAAAATTTTATTTAGTTATTTTTAGACAGAGGGAAAGAGAGGGAGAAAGGGAGAGAACATCAATGTGTGGTTGCCTCTCATGTGCTCCCTATTGGGAACCTGGCCTGCAACCAGACATGTGCCCTGACTGGGAATCGAACCAGAGACTCTCTGGTTTGCAGGCCAGCACTCAATCCACTGAGCCACACCAGCCAGGGCTATGCTTCTTAATCCCATCACCTTTTTGCCCCTCTCCTATCAACCATTAGTTTGTTTTCTGTATGTATGAGTTTGTTTGTTTTGTTTTGTTCATTTATTTTGTTTTTTAGATTCCACAGATAAGTGAAATCAATCAGTATTTGTCTTTCTCTGTTGGACTTGTTTTACTTAGCATATGTATACCTTCTAGGTCCATCCATGGTGTCACAAATGACAAGATTCCATTCTCTTTATGGCTGAGTAATAATATTCCATTGTTTATATGCACCACATCTTTATCTTTTCGTCTACTGATGGATGACTAGGTGGCTTCCATATCTTGACTATTGTAAATAATACTGCAATGAACATATGGGTGCAGACGTCTTTTCAAAATTAGTGTTTTGATTTCTTCAGATAAATGCCCAGAAGTGAAATTGTTAGGTCATATGGTATTTCTCTTTTTAATTTTTTGAGGAATCTTGATACTGTTTTCCATAGTGGCTGCACCAGCAGTGCACCAGGGTTTCTTTTTCTCCACATCCTCACTAATACTTATTCTTTGTTGTATTTTTGGTAATAGTCGTTCTGACAAGTGTGAGATGATGTCTGATTGTGGGTTTGATTCCGTTTCCATGATTAGTGATGTTGAGCATCTTTTCATGAGTCTGTCAGCCATCTGTGTGTCCTCTTTGGAGAAATGTCTGTTCATGAAGGTCTCAGTACATCTTTCTAATACTCCTTCTAAATGCCCTTTAGGTACTGATACAGAGATGCTCAGTTGTTAATGATTGGCTAATTGATTGAGAAAGGAAGGCCAAGAGCAATATTTCTGTGCTCAGAAGCAAAGCTGGAATATATAAGAATATAGGTGGTAACTATCAGTGATGGGTTTTCTTGTGAGTCATATGCAACATCCTAGTAAACCCGAGAGCAGCATGGTTTAAGAGGTTCCATGGGTTTTCCTAATCGATATCCGGTTTAGCTCCATATTGCATATGCTTCTCAGGGAACCATATGAAAGTGGGTAATGCTTTGATTTTGTCATACTACTTGGGAGGAGATGGAGGTACAGTCCTTTGCCAGAAAGTTTGTCCCTTCACCAATTATGAGTACTCGTGAGTACTCAAGGATTGTGGAGGAGGGTGTGAGGTTGAGCATCCAGATACCCAGTCAGTGAGGTCCTCAGTGTGTTGGAAGAAGACCTGGGCTCAGGTTAGTTAAGAGTAAATAGTTTATTAGCAAAACAGCCCTGTCTCTTGCTAGTATTGACTCCCCTGGGTAGCTTATTGTGATAATGAAATCTGTAAATATTTGTTCTAACTTCCTGAGAAGGGCTGATAGAGGAAAGAAAGAAAAGGAAGAGGGAGGAAGAAAGTCCTATCCTACCACGGGATTAAAAAAAAGACTGTATGCGGAGTTCAGGGGACACAGGAGGTCTCATGCAGTGATTTTGGGAGGAGACCCCCAAGATACAAATCCTAAGCCTGACTGCAATAGGGGTTCTGAGCAGTCTTAACCTTTATTCAACGGGAAAAATAGTGCATGTCTCTGGTACTTCACAGGGACATGGTAAGAGTAGCATGCTGCAAGAGCACTGAGGTTGCCTAATGATGCCCGCAAATGTTACTTCAGGATAGTAATGCTGTGGTTAAATTTAGGATTATTTGTTTGCAGAGAAACTCCAAATGCGTAAAGGCAATTATTCTCTTAATGTGGCCACCTGAGACAAAGGTGGGTGCCATTCCACCTTCTCGTGTCTCAGGTTCAACAGCAGCGAAGGACAGGTAACTTGGTCCAGACTAGAACTGGCGCTTGTGCAGGGGCCAGACTTACCGCTCAGATGGGTGGAATGCACGTGACAGGCAGAGGAAATCTCTCAGCCTTAAGACTGCCCAGAGCTGTTGCTCTGGATGCCGAGCTCCTGGGCGTTGCTCAGAGGGCCGGGGGTGGGGGGGGCCAGGGCTGCTGGGGGTTGTGAAGTGCGGTGCCCTGTGGGAGCGCCGACCTGCAGAGCAAAGGGAGCAGAGCTAGCCTGAACAAGTCAATCTTACAAAACTACTCTCTAAAAATTTGAAACAACAATTATAAATAAACATTTCATATACAAATGCAGATTATCTACTTCCCTTGGAAAAAAAAAAAAGCCTCTCTGAGTCCTGGCCTAGTAGCTGAGGTAGTTAGAGTGTTGACCCAGTACGCCAAGGTTGTGGGTTCTATCCCTGGTCAGGGCACAAAGAAGAACCAGCCAATGAATGCATAAATAAGTGGAACAACAAAAATTGATGTCTCTCACTCTCAAATTAATAAAAACATTTTGAAAAGAAGAAGAAAGGAAAAACAGCCTATCGGATGACATTGGACTCACTTCTCATGGCAACAAGCCGCTGGGGTGGAGGGTGCTGTCCTATCTGCTTCAGTCCCCACTCAGCCCGCGCCAGGCGCTCCCCATGCCCTTCAGAGCCTGCAGGTGGAAGGGATGATAAAAGCAGGTCCTCCAACTCAGAAGTGCCCACTGCTGCCCCGTGCCTCACACGCCCTTGAGAAGCAGAGCTGGGGGCAGAGTGCAGTGTTACAGAAGTAGGGACTTGTGGAAAGAGTTGTTCTTCACACTTTCCACTACCTCTGAAGAAGCAGATGCCCAAGCTGAGGATGCGTTGACCAGCTACAAAGAGAGGACCTGGAAGGCTCAAACATGAGTACTGTGGGAATGGCATGCACCTGAAGCTTTTCTTAATGGCAGAGCTTTTCCAGGTCTGCATCCCCAGGTGGGGCAGCATCGCCGCTGGGGTGTGCCGGGCTCCTGCTGGGCGTGCAGTGGAGCACAGCTTCCACCCGCCCTGCCTCTGCCGTGAGTCTCACCGATTTTCCGGGACCCTCAGGACATTTCTTCTGGAGAAGCTGTTGAAGAGGTACTTCCGGTGCCCCTCTGCAGTTCTGTTGCCTCAACCCCCCAGCTTCTAAACTTTTTTTTTTCTTGCACTAGAAATATTTTGCATCTAGGCACATCCTGGTGCTGTTTTTAGCCAGCTTTTTAGGATTCTGCTATGCCGTGTCTCTCCCGGCCAGGGTGGCCCTGCTGCTGCTGCAGCTCTCTGATCGTTCCTGTTTACGTGTAGGGTATGGTAGCACACTCAGCTCGGTGCAAACGGTTACATTCTTTGCCTGGGGCCAGTCAGCAGCCTGCCTGTGGGAATTCTTTCCACACGTGTGTAAACACGCAGTCTAGGAATCACGAGTGTCAGAGCGCAGCTCCGCATGATTCCCGTGTGGGCAAGTGTGGACCATGTCTGTGGAATAGGAATCCTCTAATGGGAATTTGGCAAAGAGGTATCTTAAGAAATTCTCTGACTTGCTGAGCCTGTTCCTCCCAAAGTCCGGAAGCTTAAATTAATGAATCACTGCCCCAGTGTTTTATAGTCCTAAAAGTTAACAGCCCTAGCTAGCTTACCCTCAATTTACTTGTCTCCTGTTTAATATATTACCCTGGTCCTATCTGCCACCGGACCTGAATTTACATCCTAATGCCCTGCTAATGAGTAAACCTACCCCTGTTCTGTATAATCCCATGAATAATCAATCCAATGTAAATATGTCCTAAAGCTTCTAATAAAAACCCCGGCTAAGCTACCCACGAGGTCTTTTCCAAGATGGAGGTGGAGGGAAAGACCTGTGGCAGCCGGATTCTTATCTCAAAGCGTGTCTCTCGGTAAGCTTGATTCACGCGTCAGGTTACGGTCCCCCAAAGGATTTCGCTGGTACGAAATCCCAGCATCACCTGCCAATCACAAGGAGGCTCTGGAGCCTCTTTGCAGACTGTCCTGAGAAGGCTCTTGCAGGTACCTAGTTGGTACCTACTCCAGAGGGTAACTGAGTGTCTGTTTCCACTATTTTAGAAAGCTGCTTTATGAAGGTAAAGGGCCAGAAAGGATGAGACTGAGGGGGCAACGAGGTCCCCTGTAAGACGTAGAAAGTGCCGTTAGTGTCTGAAAAGCTAAGTACTGATTCCAGAGCCACTGTTCCAGGCAGGCAGAATAGCTCATGGAAATCTGGATACAAAGGGCCCTGCTTCTCAGAGAGAAAGAATAGAAGTTTATCTTCCTGGAGCAACAGTTCTTACCTATTTGGGGGTCATGAATCTCATGAAATAAAGCTACAGAGCCTGTAGGATCCCAATAGGGACTGATGGAGGTCCTCTTTGTCTCTCTCTCTCTCTCTCACACACACACACACACACACACACACACACACACACGATTCAGACATGTCACAGACAGTTCTATTTCAGGAAGTTCATGGACCCGCTGACACCAAGCAAAAGTCCTGTTTGGAGTCTGGAACCCAGGAAAAATTTCTAGTTAGAGTTTTCAGTGGAGGGCAGCCCAAAGCTCTGATGACCAACTCTCTACCCCCAAGTTAAGCAGAAAGCAGGGGCCATTTTCTGGGTAATTTAGATAGAACTCCTTCTCTTTCCCCAGTGTTCTTTACTCTCGAAATCCAACCCAAAGTCTGTGGTTTGCTAGGTCAGTGGTACCTTCTCTGCCAGCGTTAGACCCGGTCTGGTGACGGGAGCCAAGGCTGAGACCATGCCGCGGCTTCGTGCACCACTCCCGCTGGAGAGGATTTGGCACAAAGGATTGGCACAGAGGATTTGGGTGGACTTGCTCTGATCAACCTGGACTTATAAACCAGAAAATAAATCCTACAGCACTGACTCTCAATTTGGTCTATGATCACACAACCCCTATGGCCTTGAAGGTGGTGCCTTTGAACAGATTTAGGGTGCACCCTGGGAGCAGGCACAGGCCCCCTCTGCTACCACAAAAAGGAAGCGTTCTGGCATCAGTTTGGATGCACTCCTCTCGGTGCAGGGCAACTTCCCACACCAAATCCCACAGCAGTGTTACTTGTGGTGGCCTTGGCTCTGAGCTGTCTATCAGCGTGCACTTGGGGCCAGGACAGCAAGGACAGGATGGACACTGTGTGGGCAGTGAGAGGAAGCTGTAATCAGGGAGGGGGTCCCCAGGCCAGGCTCTCACCTGGGAGTTACATTCAGTGCTTGAGGACCAACGAGAAGAATGGCAGGGGACGGGGTTCCAGTCCCACATGCGTAGGACCTAGAGGTGAGTTTATTCCTCACTCCTTCGGCATCTTTCAGGGCCACCACCTTTGACCACCCTATTGCATGCATATCCCTCCCAGTGTGGTCCAGCTGTGTCAATTCTGCTGTTTTTTGGGTAAGAAACTATGTTTTGCACAGCTCCTGTAATACCCTCCTCCTTTATTCAAAACACATCTGTTTTGTTGTCCGGACTGGTGTGGTTCACTTCACTGGGCATCCTCCTACAAAGGGAAGGGTCGCCGGTTTGATTCCCAGTCAGGACACATATCTGCATTGCAGGTTCAGTCCCCAGGTGGGGCAAGTACGAGAGGCAGCTGATCGATGTTTCTCTCTCACATCGATGCTTCTCTCCCTCTCTTCCCTTTTCATAAACAAACAAACAAACAGACAGACAGACAGATAGATAAGTCAGTCTATCTATCTATCTATCTTTAAAAAAAACAATACCCCCCATTAATAAAGTCCTGACTTAAGAGTTAAGAATGTACTTCCACATTTGAGTTTCAAAATGGCCCTATGAAATGAGCAGACTTAGCGCTTGTGTGTGCCTACCTCTCCCCATCCCCACTCCCTCATCACAGACAAGGGACCCAAGTGTCTGCAAAGGTGGGGAATTTGTGTGTTTAAGCAAGGGTGTGACTCCGTGGAACCTTGGGTTTGGGGTCAGAAGAACCTGGGTTCAAGTAGAGACCCTCCCACTGGCTTGCAGTGTTGCCTTGTTTAGTGTGCTGGACAATTTGAGCCTAAGTTTCCTCATAAAAAGTATAAAACGGGACTAATGTAATGCATGGGGCCAATAAGAAAATTAGGTGAGAACACACGGTAGGTGTTCCGTCACGTGAAAACACTGGCTACCATCTGTCATAAGCCCATGTGCCATGTTCTGTGTTCCACTTGCTCACAACCACTCGCGTGGCGGTGCTTCTTCCAATAACGACGGCCCAGTGTAAGGTTGACGTGATGTTGCCAGGACATCTCACACTGTCCCCACACTGAAATGACCTGGTCTCATTAATTTTGTTCCTGCGCTATTTCAAATAGCGTGAGCCCAGAGCACCTCTCCACTCTCCTTCACTTGGGAAATCGTTTGGTGCATACTCCAGCATCCCCTTGGTTTACTCTGGGTTTGGGTGGGTGGGACATGTTAGCACCAAGGCAGAGAGAGCCAAGCTGAGGATTCCACATTTTTAAAATACACAAAATCCAGAAGTATCCAATTAAGCCCCTTACAACTCCAGTTACAATGGGTCTGTGACTATCAGTTCCACCTCTCACACACCCACTGTCACTGCTGGTCCCTGGTCAGTCCTCTCTGGTTGCACACTTGATGGCTCCTTATCACTTACAGAATCAAGCCTCAGATTTATTTTGGCTACTTGATTGTACACCCATTGTGCTGGAGTGTCTCACCACACACTGTGGTGACCACTAGAGGACGCTCTTTCCTCCTGTGGTTCAGGGCCTCCCAACAGCCACCTTCCCTGTACAAAGATGTTTCTAATCCCACAGCTGGAAGCAGCCTTCCTCCCACAGAAGCCCCCAGCACTTGTCTGTGTCTTTTATACACCACTTATGACTTTCTGCTTTGAAGAATATTCATTTAATCTCATCTCCCTGGCTTAGCACCTCTTCTCACAGAAATCTTCTTGAAGGCAAATTCCCTTCCTGATTGATCTTTATAGATACCAAGAACAGAACCTTTCACATAGTTTCAAGTGAATTAGTGAATTAAGTGGATAGATTAAAATCTTTTAAGTATAGAATAAAATGATGGAAGTAGTTTGAATTATTGAGAAGTTAGAATATATTTGAAGCAATGTAGTCATATTACTTTCAAGTATATATCTTCAACTAGGCTGATCTAGTCTTGTTTCAAATCCTTCAGGAACCTATTTTAATGAATAATTAAATTATTATTAGTATATCAATTATTTATATGTTCTCGGTGCTTCTGAAATACTTCTCAGGTCTTTGGAAACAGCTTTTTTCCTCATAAGTATTTTACTATTTCTACCTTGAAATCTAGTTTGCACTATTAATTTCTTTTTTATAGATGATGCATAAATATGTTTCAGCTCAACTCCTGTCTGATGACCAAATACATTCTGGGAAACACCAGTCCTGGGAAATGCTGCATGAAAACAACATATTTTGTGGCCCAATAATTTCAGGAAGTATTGTATGCTACTCCTGACTCCTGAAGATTCCTAGCCCCTGGTTCTCCATGGGAACGCTGTATTCTCTGTAGGCTTCTGCTTGAATTCAGTCGCCATTCGTTGGATCTTCCACTGGGTGTCACGCACCTGGAAACAAATCACTACCAGGCAGGGTGATGAGGGCAACGGTGGTATGAGGTGGTGCACCGTGGTGTGAAGGCAGCTCGCAGGAATAATCCCCTCCCTTATCCAAATGCACCACCCAAAGGGGTGGGGTCACTTCTGAAGGCTACACCCCTACTCTAAACCCCTCCCCTACTATGCCAGACAGACAGTGCCCCGCTGTAACTCAGCCTCACTGCCTACCACCCTCCCCATGTTCGCTTCCTGCCACAGGCAAACTGCAGAGACTCCCAGACCTTTCCATGAGGTAATTTTAGGTTAAACTATGTGAAATTGCCAACAGTCAACCCTTCTGTACCTAAAAATGTTAATATCATATGGTTCAACTCCACACTTCTCATTTGGTCTCTGTGAACCTCCACGTGGGATGGGGGCCAAGCAGTTTCACTAGATGAGACCAAAGAACTGTCCCGTTTGGGCCCCCGTCACTCCATCTCTCTGATAATCTTCAGCAATTCCTTCTTCTGACCCTCAAATGGGGGTGTTTCCCACAGCTCTGACCTCAGCCTTTGGTTACCTCTTAATACTCAGAGCCCATCACTCGCAGTTTCAACTAAGCCACTTTCTAGGGAGAGCCCAGAGCAAACCTCACCCATGTCCTGAAATACAGACCTATGTATCTCACTGCTGGAGCTGTTCCCCCTTACAGAGGGGGAAAGAGGGTGTTGGCTGTATCCCACCTGTGACAGCCCCTCGCCCCAGAGCAAGAACAGGCCCAGGTGTGTGGATGGACCTGCATACACTTTCCCATGGCTGGAGACCCGGCTGGGGCCCCTGCCCACCCTCACTTCTGAGAGGCATCATCTGTATCCTTCCTACAACTCCCTCTCAGCAAAGACTGTCAGGCTGAGGGCAAATCCCTTTGTAAAGATGGGAGACTGAGGCACTGGGAAGTCAAACACCCATCTAGTAGAGTGGACGAGAGCCCTGCTCTAAGGCAGAGCTCAAAATATCAGCCTGGATTTAAAAAAATGAGAAGAGAGGAGGAACTATTGGTTGTCTACTATACGCATATGATGTGCGGGGGGCCCAGGGGACAGAGGGAGACTGCAGGCCCTCCCCCAGCAGAGGGGTTGAGTTCCATAACCCGGGGAGAAATCATGTCGGACACATCAGGATACATTTATGCCTTCAGTGATCTGAGCAATAAAATATTCTCATATATGTTATGGTCACATTTTATGCAACGAATGGTTTTTTGAAGAGCTTGCATAATTCAATACAAATTTTCCCGTAGCAGTAAATGTAAAGGCAGGGGCATGTGTTCCAGGAGAGCATAAATCTGCAATTCCTGTGTTGTCTTTTTGCTTTAAAGCTATTTTTCTCCAGCATTGTCTTTAATATTTGTGTAGAGCCCTTTCCTGCATTAAGCACGCATCAGAGCCTGCGGACAGGTTTCACTGTGGAATTTTACCATATCTAACTGCCGTTGCGAAGGTTTTGATTTTGGGTTTGTTTGTTTTTTAAGATTTTATTTATTTATTTTTTAGAGAGAAGGGAAGGGAGGGAGACAGGGAGAGAAACATCAATGTGTGGTTGCCTCTCTCACGCAACCAACTGGGGACCTTCCCCACCACCCAGGCATGTGCCCTGACTGGGAATTGAACCAGAGACCTTTTGGTTCACAGGCTGAAACTCAGTCCACTGAGCCACACCAGCTAGGGTTTTTTTGTTGTTGTTTGTTTTTTTAATTTTTATCAGCCTTAGCGTGAACATATGCATTTAGGGATCTTATAGATGGTACTGCTACCATGGATTTTAAAAAGAAGTTATGTCGGTGAAGATGATTATTAGCAAAACTGTTACTGTGATACTAACATACTCTTTGATATATGTAAACAATACAAAGCTTCACAGATTTCAAATCCTGAGAAAGAATGGCAGGCATTTCTGTGGCCTGACATGTGGGAAAAGTTTAAACTATTCTTAAGGACTTCTGCTGGTCTTGAAATTATGCAATGCTTGATGGATTTAAAAAAAAATTTGGATGATTTTCAGCCCTGGCTGGCGTAGCTCAGTGGATTGAGCGCGGGCTGGGAACCAAGGGGTCCTGGTTCGATTCCCAGTCAGGGCACATGCCTGGGTTGCGGGCCGGGTCCCCAGTGAGGGCCGTGTGAGAGGCAACCATACATTGCTGTTTCTCTCCCTCTCTTTCTCCCTCCCTTCCCTTCTCTCTAAAAATAAATAAAAATAAAATCTTTAAAAAAAAAAATTTGGATGATTTATATTAATTCTAATTTTGTGTATAGCCTGAGACCAGTCAAGTCATACTGTCTTATAGCACGTGGTTTAGATTTGCTGTGGCCATGCTGTGATAACTAAATGGGATCCCACGTGCCTGACAATTTACGCTGGGAATCCTGAAGGCGGAGGGCCATGCCTGAGCAGAAGTGAGGGGAGGTGGTGAGGAGGTGGGGCTTCAGGGTAGTCTGGACCTGGGCGACAGCTGGCAGCAGTGAATGGGAAGGGGTTTTCTACCCCAGGTGTTCTGCCCTGCCAGTTTATCTCCTCTGCCAAAAAGCAAATGGAAGCCCATTAACTGCCTCTTCTACCCCAACAGGGAAACACCCAGGAGGATTCTGCAGGTGTGTACATTCCCTGAATGTTCTAGGGAAGTTCTCAAAGTGTGGTCCCTGACCAATAACGTCAGCACCACCTGGAAGTCTGTGGATTCTGATCCAAAGCTACTGGGCGGGGCCTGAGCTTCTGCATTCATAACAAGCTCCCAAAGGATGCATGGCTGGTCCAAGAACCACATTTTGAGTAGCAAGGCTGTAGGGTGCTGTTAGAACTCATCTGCACCCTCCCCCATCACTCTTTACCCACTTGCAAATGCCTAAAATCCACCTTTATTTATTACAACTAGAGAAAAAAGTGAAACACAGCCCAGGCGACAGTATCAGTGGAGAATTATTTCGCAGGATGAGTCCACTGGAAAATTGCAAAGAACTCCCTTTTGATGGTGGAGCAAAGATAAGGGCCCTGGCTTTGACTTGGGATTGAGGATAGAAACAGAAGTCTGGAGCAGCCAGAAGCACTTTGAAGAGTAGAATGTTCTGCACGGGTCCAGCCTCAAGAGTCGTAACAGCCACTCAGAATGTCTCGGTTTCATGCTGCTTTTGTTATTTAATATGTCTGACTTCATAGAAAGCAGCTTTGTTTAGGGAGTGAGCTAATTGAGGCATCAAGGTATATGATACAGACCTTGCCCTCCGGGAATGTAATGCAATTTTTAACTGTTTCCAGAACAAGACTTAAGCAACCCAACTCTGCACAGAAACCACTGTGATTAGTTTTCAGTTTCTAAGTTTTGTTTCATTCTGGACGGAGAAGCTGAAAATCATGAGCGAGTATGCTTTCTTCTCTAAAAGCCACCGGTCCATTTCATGTCAGAATATATTCAGTTTCTTGGGGAAATGACATGACAACTAATTTTCACATAAAATTCATCTTGGTGTGCATGCAAAGACCAGCAGGCAATATGCAATAGCTGTGCTTGGGATTACTGAGATTTATTTTTCTTCCTTAAACATTCCTTTTACTGTGGTTTTAATGATGTGTATACAATAAAAACATTCATTTTAAAGGCCTAATAGTCTCTGAACGGTTTCTATTGTGCATTGTATTGGTAGGGGTAGAATAAGCTCATTATTCCCATACTGTCAGGGGAGCGGAAAGTGATTAAACCTTTTGATAAGAAGATAAATGATAGGAAATCCATCTGAAAGCCCGAAGTGGCCCAGTCAGAGTTTCCGCACTGAACTAGCACAAAGCCGGCCTTCTGCGCGGGCGCCCCGGCAGCCTCATCCCTCCAGCTGTTGTCCCATGTTGGCTGTGGCACTGAGGGACCTCCACCTGGGACAGTAGTGTTTCCTGAAAGCGCGCCCCCGAGGCATGGTCAGGCCCTGGTTCTGCACTCCTATTAACATTTAGTCATCACTCTTGGAATGTTTGTTCAGTGTGTGCTTCCGTGATGCTTTATGCTTCCAGCTGTCAGAGACCAGGTCTCATTTACAGTCTGGCACATGAGGGCGTGGGAATGTTTGTGGGATGGATGGGTGGATGTATAGACGGATGGATGGATGGTTGGAAGAAAGGAAGGAAAGACAGATGGAAGTTTGTCAAGCTTTGAAGTTACCTTCATTGAGTGCTTGGCTTGAGGCCAGACTTCTGCATAGACAGGTAATTGAGAGGCCATGCCTAAGTCACTTACCCATCTAAGGCAGGGGTCCCTAGCCTTAGGGCCATGGACCAACACCGGTCCAGGCCTAATAGGAACTGGGCCACACAGCAGGAGGTGAGCTTGCATGTCATGTGCTTAAATCATCCTGAAGCCATCCCCCACACCCCAGTCCATGGAAAAACTCTCTTCCATGAAACTGGTCCCTGGTGCCAAAAAGGTTGGGATCCACGGCTCTAAGCAAAGCTTCTCCTCGGGAAAGTCAAGGGGAGCCCATCTTTCTTGGGAATGTTGTAGGTACACGATGATTTATTTAAACATGCATTGAAAATTACATCCACTGAGCCTTACGCTCTCACACAGCACAAACCACCTTCCTTCACTGTGTCTGCTTCAAGCACTATAACTCACATTCAGGGCCTTGAAGACACTCAAAATACATGGCCCTCCAGCTACCAGCTACCTCTCACTTCATCTCAGGTCGTGGCAGGGCAGGGCCTGCACTTCCAATCCCAGGTTCACTACCCATGAGGCGGTGGCGGGGGTGGGGTGCGCAATAAGAGAGTGAAGAAGTACCGCTCCGCTTGTATCAGAGCCACTTGCCGCCCGTTTCCCGGTTTCCGCGCTTCAGGTAAAGCACTGCAGGGTTAGAATCAGTGACCAGCCCACCACCAGCACAAATCCACTCATTCCGTTGACACTTCTGCAGTCCTGTGGAGCAGGGCTATGCATTTTTTTAAAATCTAATTGCCATTTCTCTGAAGAAAAGGGAAAACTTTCTTTTCTTATGTACCAGTAAATAAACAAAAGAAAACCCCCAAACTTCACAGTAGACACCCTCTTTATGCTCTCGATCTCTTGTCTGATAAATTAACACCTTTGTCACTTCCATAAGCCTTATTCAGCTCTCTACTTTAGAATTAATTGCGATAGGTTGACAGAACTCCAGAGAGCGTTGAAGAATACATTTGACTCCATTGCCAGCGTACTCTAAATTTTGTCTCGCTGATGTGAAAGCCATGGCACTTTGTAATCCTGAATCAGGAGATGATCACATTAGAGCTTTGTCTGGTGTCAGAGGACATTCGAGCACAACTTATTTTCTTGAGCAGTACTAGCAAAATGAGGCCAGTTGTTCCACTTGGCGTCTTGTATATGAAATGATTATTTACATGGGTTTATTTTTAGCTGGTTCTTTTCCTCAGAGGGCAGGATAAATTCAGTCTTCAGACCCCAAATTCACCCTGCTGATACTGGCTAATAAAATATAAAAAGAGCGGCACATCAAAGAAATTACTTTGGGCCTACAAAGTCTTTGGTTTAGGGATTGAAAGGTGTAAGTTCTAATCCTGGCTTCGACATTTACTTACTGTCTCTGTGTCCAGAGTGGACACCAGTCGTTTCTGCCTGCCCATGGCCCTTGTCCCTGTCTTCAAGTGACAGCCACTCTTGCCTGCTCCGACATCCTTTTTTCCTCTGGGCTGATCCCACGCCCCAGCCCCAGGGAGTGTGTGTGCAAGGCCAGGCATTCAGAGTTCAGGGGACTAGTTCAGCCCGATTTAAACCAGGTCAGTGGAATTCAAGCTGTGTTTTTTCACTCAAACTATTGAAAAGAGTCTCTTCTATTTTCTCTGTGGTTGCCCAGTTGATAGACCACAAAGCTAGATCTTCAGGTGGCCCTTTTTGCCACCTCATAGGAAAGCAAAGGCATTGCTGAGAAATGGACGAAGATGAGTTTGGGGCGTTATTTGAGTGCCTGGATATCGTCATACCTGCACAAATGACGTTCGGACTTTTCAGGTACATGAACTAGTCCTAGTCGGTGTTCCTGTTTCCTCTCTCCCTCTCTCCCTCCCCTCCGTTTTTCCCCTTCCTTCCTTTCTTCCTGTTTCTGGTTTGGTTTGCAACCCGAAGAACAGTGACGTTAGCAAAAGCCTTAACCTCTCTGAGCTTTAGTATATCATCGATGAAATGGGACTCTTTGACCTAAGAGTTACTATGACCCAAACATCATTCTAGAGGCACTGAAGCGCTTGAGAAAGTGCGTTCACTCTGGGACACCTACTGAGCATTCAGGGACTGGAAAGAGGCCCCTCCTCTCCAAACCTTTCTCAGCTCTGCACCCAGGGAGCAGTGTGGCTTCGTTGTCCTCGGGGGCCATCGCCTATGTCCAGCTGGTTGGCGAATGGACTGGCTGCTCTCACCGAGTCAGGCGTGTACCAGAGGGTGGCAACTTAACCCTTGCTAGCACACCGCAGTCCCTAAAGTGTATGCGCCCCGCACAGTGAGTGACCTGAGCTCGGTGGGGTGCACAAAAAACAATTCCACTCTTACTGGTGACCCTTCAAACCCATTCTACTGACCAGTTTTTACTCACCTGTGGGAAGAATGTGTGGGCAAATCCTATGGTTTTTCCTGCCACTCTTAGATAATAAAAAGTCTTCTGGTTGCTTTTAAGTTTTAAAAATAGATTCATTTCAATAATTAAAATATCCTGTCTGCTGTAATAATTAAAATCTCAAACTTAATTCAAAAGTTAAACCTGCACTCTCCTCGCTTCACCAGGCTGCCTCTGCCTTCTGCAAGGCTTGGAGATGTGGAGAGAGGGGGGGCGATTGGCAGGGACTGGCCTCCCTGAAACCCACCTTGCCTCCTGGCTTGACAGGTTTCCAACAGGGGACTTTTTCGTTTGTTTTTGTGGGGGTCATTCTCTTCTTGAGGGCCCTCATTTGCAACAGGCATTATCATCCATTAAAACACCTTTCTCCTTCAGCCCCAGCACACTCGGTGGTCCGCTGGCCATTGGGTCCCATTTCCCTCTCGGTAGCCCATATGGGTCAGGTCCAAGGTTCTGTCAAGCCAGTTCCCTTCCTGGGGTCCCTCACCCAGGGAAATTGCCATTTGTGGACGTGCAGGAAGCCCTCACTATACTTCTTTATACTTTGTCACCAGGCTACTTCAGCGAGCCTCTGCCCATGGACTTCTTGCGGTGTGAGTCTGACCCAGCCTCTGTCCCCAAAATACTCCAGGGGACCCAGGTCAGACTTTCCAAGTGATTCTTTTGAAGCCTACCTCAACTGGATTGAAAAGAGGGAAGTCTCTTCTCTCCTCCTTGACCCCAGTGGAGGAGGGAGCACTGGCAGGGCTCAGGGCACACTCTCACCTCTCTTCAGAGGAAGTCTGGCAGCTTCCTTAGCCTCAGCCCTTTGTATCCTCTAGGTGCATTATGGGTAGGGGACGAATCTTCGCCATGGCTTGCGTAAGTAGTATAGCACCTTGCTTTGGACGGCACTTTCTTGGCTCCTACTGTTCACTGATACTTTCTGGCATTTGGGGCCTCAACTGACACTGAGGCATAATGAGCCTCATTTTAACATCCTAGTCCATACCTTGGAGTCCTTGTCAGAGTTTTCTGGTTCTGCTTCTAACTATAAGTGAAATCTTTTTGGTGGAGTGGAGGGGTCTCCCATCCCATCCTTGGTTCCCCCTGCCCCCAAAACTTCCCTCTGTCCAGGAACTGATAGGATCTGGGTCACAGTGGTTGCACCTTGCTGCTGAGCTCATTTGGGAGGATTTCAGTGACATATGATGGGACTTCCTGTACTCTTACCAGTAAATTGCATCATTATTTAGCTTCCAACATAAATTATTGGTTTAAACACCTTTGTTAGTTAGAGCCCCAGAAGGAGGCCTGGGGAATTGAAGTAGCTCACTCACAGTCACGCAGCAGAACTGTGGCAAGAAGGTGGGGTGTGACCACCAGTTCATTACTCTGGACCTTGCAAGAGCCTTCCTGAGCTCATTATCATCTGTTAAAGATCCCTCTCCTGTTTTGCACACAGCAGCCGAGATGTCTGCAGATTCATATTAAACAGAATGCAAACATTTCCAGAATTCATTTCCATTTCCAGCTCCAAGGAAGTGTTAACTTCAGAGCACTTCGCTGATCATTTTTCCTGCAGCAGCAATAATTGTTTTGAAGAACCTGACACACATTTCACCAGGGCTCAGTGCTACCGAGCAGGCAGGGAGCAGCGAGAAACTGAATTCCAAGAGCCAAATCTGCATCGTGCTGTCCCCAGAGTGAGCTGCACGCCCACCCCGGTTTCATTAACAATAAGGATAGGTGTGCGCTAAGGTCTTTCTCGTTGCCAGAAATATATTTCATCCTTTGGGAATCTGCTCTGATCCTGGCCCCTTCTTTGCACTCAGCCTCCACAGCATTTGCTGTATAATTTATAAAAGATGTGTGTTGCACCTGGGTGCCTCAGAAAATTTAAAATAATTTCAAAGCATTCAACACCAGCCTCAAATTAAAGCTCCCTGAACTCCTTGCCTGACGAGTGTAATTAAACTCAGGCTCACACAGGTAAGTCTGTTAATACATCTTGGGGATCAGGAGGCTGGGCTGGGCTGAGGAGCAATTCCAGAGCTTGGAGGGAGAGAAGGACCCTCCTGCAGGCAGCATGGTGTGCCAAGGGCAGATCACAAAGTTCGTAAACAAAGCTTGGCTGAGCACCATTATCTGAGAGTTCTAGGTGCTTAACAGACGTCTTATTCCTCTCACTGCACCCATCAAGGAAGGTGGCTTTTGCTTCCTGCTCAACACCCTGGCCAGCGATGTCTAGGCAAAGGGGCCTGAGTTTTTCCTGGTGCCGGGGTTGGTTTTCTCCACCAGGGGAGGCTTTCACATGCAAAGCACTTGAGATTGGGACTCGGATAATATGCTAAAGCAATAAAAACACTTCTTACTTAACCTTAGATTTTATTTTCTAGAACAGTTATTTTTAAACTCAAGTCTGGGCACCATGGGAAAAAGCACCACTTTGGGAATTAGACCCAGGTTTGAATCTTGACTCTGCTACCCACTGGCGAGTGCCTCCAGCAAGTGCCATTGCCCCTCAGTTTCCGTAGGGGCCGGGCGGGGACAGTGTCCACTCTGCAGTAGCTGTCTGCGTGATGGAAGAGAGCCAGACACTGTTTTACATTTTTAGGGTTCCCCTGCCTCCGTAGTGCAAGCTGGGTAAGTTCACATGATACTGAGTCCTTGACACATTTTTCCAGGCTGGGAAATCATCCCAATCTTATTCCTATTTTCAAGTCTAAAAGCAAGGGCACTCCATATGCTCCCAGGTAAATACGTTCTTGTGTTCCAAGATCACTGGAGTTGGGATTCTAGAGAAGCAAAATCACTCAATTTAGACAGAAAAGAAAAAAGGTGAGCCTAGGGCCTGAATGATTCAGATAAGGGCTTATCTGTGTACTTAGTGGACCTGGAGGTCCTCAATGGGATGAGCAGTCCTACGGATGTATGTATTAGGTATGCACACACATGTATATATGAAATCTCATTGAACATTTTGTATTGATTTTATGTTGATATAATATTTTGAACAGATTGGGTTAAATAAAATGCTAAACTTAATTCCCCTGCCTCTTTAATTTTTAATGGGACACTAGAAAATTAAAAATTGCACATGCAACTTGTATCCATATTGCCCTAGAGTTGTAGTTTATTTCCATCGCAAGAGGTAGATACACAACAGGATGAGCTCAAACAAGGAGATTTATCACCTCGGCCCATGTGTAACTGCTCAAACCCCTCCGAACCCAAACCCGAACCCGAGTGGGTGCCGCTCGGGGTGACTGGATCTGGAAGATGCGTGTGGGCCTAAAGCGGCTCACAGGCCTCCATCAGTGGGGCCAGCAGCGATCTGTAATTTATGTGTGGTTCGTGGGTCTTCTTTCTCCTCCCACTACCAAGGGGTAGTCTCTCCAGATTTCCCATTTGTATTCCTAAGGGGGGGGGATCAGATTGGCCCCATTGATGTCATTTAGAAGCCGAGAAAAAGGCTTCAGAAGAAACCAACCCTGCCAACACCCAATCTCAGACTTCTAGCCTCCAGAACTGTGAGGAAATCAATTTCTGTTGTGTAAGCCACCCGGTTGGCCTTGTGGAAGCCCTAGCAAATGGAGGCAGCCCTCAAAGATGAATTTGTCCTGGGTCCAGTTTTTCTGCTGCTCAGCCTGCCTGGGCTGCAGTCTTGTGACGGAAGGAGGCAGCCAATGAGACGTCATGGCTGGAAGCCAGAGCATCCAGGTGTTCCCTGCTCCCTGAAACCTCGGCTGGAGGCACAGGCTGGGCGGAAGCCCTCCCCTCACCCTTGCTGCGCGGGCACTTCAGCCAGCCACTCCTTTCTGCCCATTAGCTCCTGGAGGATGAGGTCCGGTTTCCACACCTGCTGTTTACTCTGATTTTCCTTCTGAGTTGGCAGCAAGAATACAAGGACTTGCCCTGGCTTCTCAGAAGCTAAGAGAAAACCATTTTTGCTTTGAAAGTCACAAGCCTGGGAGCGGCAAGGACTTCTGCCTCTTTGATGGAACGGGCCCCAAAGGAGCAGATGGCAAGGATGCCAAGAGCCAAAAGAAAGCTTAGTTGTCACCTGAAGCCTTAAAACTTTTAAAGTGACTCCGCAAAGCTGTGTACACAAAACTTTGTCAATTGTGCATTATAAATAAGTCACTTGAACACACAATGTACTAATTGAATATTACTTCAATTCATAGCAATATGGAGTAATTATTGTAAATCCCGCTCCATCCCCTTTCAAAATGCAGAGGTGGGCAGAACGGACCGCCACTGACGGCCTGGCAGCGGGGGAAGAGTGCCCAGCGCCGGTTACGTGGAGGAAGAATGCCCAGTGGGGAGGCGAGGAAGGCTGGGGCTCTTCAGTCCGTCTCCGTACCTGTCTTTGTCCTCCTGTGACTGCAGAGATCTTGATGTGACAGTCCTCGCCCGTCTTCTCTGCTGAGCTTTTGAGTCCCAGGAAGAGCCATCCGTTTGGCTCACCTAGCAGCACACGGCTCCCCTCACCAGCACTGACCTCTGACGGGCATGCCCCGGGCACGGGGCACCAGCACCGCTGTCCACAGAGGCTCCACCTGCACCTCCAAAACGAGGGGCTTGTCTTGAACCAATAGCCTTGGATTGTCTTTGAATGTTTATTATGGAAATCACTTGCCAAGCGTCGTGTTTTCTTGAAAGAAAACATTTTTAAGGAAGTTAGAGTGACAGAGTAATTTAATTTTTAACAAGGGAGAATAGCGATGTTTACAGAGAAGATTCATTTACAGTGGGTATCTCCAAGCAATGAGATCACCGGTAACTTTCCAGTTTTCTGCTCCACTTTTTGATACTGGCATATATTCATTTTTCAGTAATAATAAAAGAAACAAAGCCTATATATGCCTCTTTTCTACACCTGAGTCAGATGGCTGTAGTTGACCGTCCATCCAAACAGAGATTCTGGGATGGCATCCAAGCCATGGGACCTGCCAAGTCAAGACCTTCACTTGGAGTCTGGTCACCAAACAGACCTGTGGGCTGGAGAGAACATCCATAGGAGGCAGGATCCAAAGTGTGTCCTCTGGCAGAGCCGGCTGGGAAGTGCAGCCTTGGCTGCCTGTCTCAGCCCAGCTCACTCTGCCTTGCCTGACCTGTCTTCCTCCCTGAGGGCTGCTCCTTCCTCCAGATGGTGTGAAAGGAGCTGGTCTCCCCAGAGGGAGAGAGTACAGCAGTGTTTCTGTCTCTAAGGCCTGGAGGGGCAGGGCTGAGAGGAGCAGAGCTGCAGCTTTCTGCCTGCACGGACCACAGTGAAGTGTACTGCCAGCCCTGCACCCCAGCCCAGCCCCTTCCTGGCAGCTGCCAAATCCTCTTCCTCCTGTGGGGCTTGTGCAATGGAAGGGCGGGGAGGAGGGAACTAGGGCATGAACAGGCATTATTTGCCAGCCATGAGCCAAATGCTCTATGTAACTAACTGGATTGTCACAAAAACTAGGGGAGATGGGTGTACTAACCTACTTTTAAAAATGAGAAAACTAGGCTTAAGGATATAAGAAATCAGTTGACCGACATCATGCAGCCAGTGAGAGATGGTCAAGATTCAAATCCAGGTTTTCTGACTTTGAAATTCATGCTCGTGGTTTTACTTTGAGTGCATCCTGCAAGGTTATAACCAGTTCTAAGACTCCAAGTGTGTTATTTTTGCTAAATTTACTTCTGTGGTCTGAGAGGCTAGCTTTGTGATAGGGGTCGCTACAGAGACAAAGCTATATGGTCCACAGAGTGTTATCCTGTAAGAGTAACTGAGAGGCGCTCACAGTAGGGCTAGCGAACCACAGACAAAGTGGGTTGTGTGGCTTTGCCATCCTTCTTTTCACCAGACGGGGCCTCCCCCAGCAGGGGGCATCCTCTCTCCCGCACCAGTCCTCTGCCACCGCGGCACCTCGCACTTCTGTTCCCTTTAGGAGACATTAAAAAAGTGTTGAACCCCTGTCAAAATGCAGCTGTGAACAGATGAGCCTTCAGTGATGTGCCCTGCTGTGAAGTCTACATGTGAAACGTGTCAGAGTCACCTAAAACGTACATCACCACTGTGGCACATTTAATGATGTGACTTATTGTCCTTTGAACATAGTTTAGGAAGTTCTGGTAAGTTCAGCTGCTTAGTCACTATTTTTACACAGCCAATGTGACATTTCTGGGGTCAGCTGGGGGCAGGTCAGAGGTGAAGGCCAAGGAAAGCAAAATTGAGCACTCTGAAGAAATTTGGTCCAGAGAAGATGTTAAAGCAATAAGCAGGGAAAGAATTGATCAAATTTCTTATATTTCTCTACCATATTTATGATTTTGGTCACTACAATACATCACTGAGCTATTACTTATTTAGTATTGTAATTTAACTTGATTCACTTTTTAAGTAATTTGACCTTACCTCAGGCAATAATATTCATGAAATTACTTACCAGTTTTATCTTTTTCTAAAACACTTTTAAATTAGGACGTGACAATTGAAATAAAAAGTATTTGTGTAGCACTTACAAAAATATTTCACGTGCCACACTTTGGTGACCAAGGCCCAAGGGGACCAGGAGCTCCTGCCGCCCGGGGCCTCTGTCCTGAGAGCTCTAAGAGCTGGAGGCGGCCGCTCCCTCCCCCCCGGGTGTTGGAAAGGACAGTGACAGTGCCGATGGGCCCTGAGCTACAAGCGGCGGTGCCTGCCTCTGTGATGGGAGGTGCGTTCCATGAGAACACGGACTAGCTTGGGTACTGCTTCATCAACGGTAGCCATATTTTCAGAATCCCATGGGATTGCACGTCGGATATTTAAAAATGAGACAGTTCCGCTAAAATATGAGGAGCGACTTTGTTATAGTCAAAGGTCTGAGGGGGTTTCTTCAGCCGCTTCCTCAGCCTGGTGCTTGGGGGGAGAGTGGGCCCACCTGGGGACAGCTGGTGCCCTGTGTGGCCTCACTGGGGTTTTATGGGCTGCCTTTAAAATAGCTCTGTGTGTTCCAAAACCTGAATGTCACATTATCTTATTACTTGATGCCCGAGGCTTTTTTACAAGCATTCATGGCTGTGGTCAAAACTAAGTGTACAGAGACGTGGGGATGGGGTTGGGGAAGAGCAGCTGAGTTGATTCGAGGACGAGGAGGCTCAGCGCTGAGAAGAAAAATACTGTCAAAGCCCAGGAGTCCCCCACCAGTGTGCTTTTCTGTCTCAGGGAAGGTGGACAGAAGAGAAAAGAAAAGAGCTCCCACTGGGATGAAGGTCTTTATAATAATTCTCCAGAATAAACCATTTACCGTGTGCTTTTCCTGCCTCCGTCAGCTCGGGAAATTTTCTTCACGTGTGCTGGTCGGTTAGGACTGGATTGCGAGTGACCAGGGGCCACCTCGAATTGTCTGCAGCAAGGCAGCATGTGCTGCTTTGTGTGGGCTGCAGCGCACAGGGGTGGGACTGCTGGCAGGCATGGCTGGACATGCCCCTCAGACAGTGTCCTCGGGACTCATTTTCTCTTTGTTTTTCAGCTTTCTTTTTCCCTGAGTTGGCCTCAGTGTTGACTTTCTACAGTACTCACATGGTGGCGGCACCTACACTGTCGTTGGCTTCCGGGGTATATTCACCTGCAACTCACTCCCCTCCGGCTTTCTGCAGGTCCAATGTGGCAAGAAGGTCAAAGGCCTTTTCTACCAAGTTCAGACCTAGCTCTGAATTTCAAAGGAAAAAAACTGGAGGGTAATGACCAGGCATTAAACTTGGTTCAGAAAGATGTCTTTGGTGGTGTTTGTACCTTGGCGTGCAAAATAATTCATGAATTATTATCCGCAAATGAGCACATAGACTATTTGATTTCCACACAGTTTATAAAGTGTACATTAAAAAAATTAGGGCAATATTTTTAAAGACAGCAATACCACAGCCCTTTGCAGTAACTGAGATTTTTGGAAACACCCTCTGGGCCGGGCTCCCTGTGGCCCAGGATGTGGCGCAGGTGCCTGGCGAGCCCTTCTCCCGCCTCCAGCCTGTCTCTTCAACTGTTTCTTCTCTCCAGCAAGTCCCCTAAACCGGCGCCCTTCTACACTTTCTACTTTTGTCCCCTAATTTATCTGACAACATAGCCTAAGGATGCAGGCCACAGAGGAAACCAGCGGGACGTGGTGTAGAATTTCCTGACAGAGAATACAGCATAACTCAAACTTACTGCTAGACACCAACATTTCTTTCCTCAGAGAACCTTTAAATAAAGTCGATATCCTTCTTGTGTCTGTCTGGAGGAAGGGTCTCAGACGACCTCACAGGGTCACCTTTAGCTGCGAGACTTGCTAAATGGCAGCATCCTGTCCGAAGTCGCTCCTTCTTCACGCCCGCTCCTCCTCCTCCTGCCTGGGTCACCGCCAGTAGCAACCACCTCCTCTCCACTGACCACGTGCCAGCTGCCACCTTGGCTGGGAGGACTGTGGCTGTGCTGCCTGTGTACCACGGAGTAATACAAAATGAAACCGATTTGACTCTCCTGGGTTTGCCGAGAGCTTGCACTTTCCGTGCCTTCTTTGTCATTAGTTTGTCATGACACCTGCAGGAGGAGAACTGAGAAGATGAGCAGTTCCTGGTTATTGCTGCATAGCAGCCCACCCCAGCACAGAGGCTGAAAACACCCACAGTTATTTATTTACCATGTGAGTTTGCATTTTGGGAAGTGCTTCCCGGGGAAGGCTCATCTCTGCTCCGTGAGGGATAAGCTGAGACAAATCCGAGTGGAAGCTGCAGGATGAACTTCCAAGACAGCTCACTCACCCAGCTGGCAAGCGGGTGCTGCCATCCCCCTGGGCCTCTACAGGGGGCATGTGGGTTTCCTCCCCCCAGGGTGACTGAGTCCCAAGGGTGAGCATCCCAAGACACATAAAGTAAAAATTTGCAGTTTGTAAAGACCCGGGTCTGGACGCTGGCACACAGAATCTGTGCCAGCTTCTACTGGTCGAACTGTCACAAAGCCCAGGTTCAAGGAGAACACACAAAGACATGTGGCTCTCAATGGAAGGGGTGGCAAGAAGTTTGGGGGCCATGCTTTAAGACTGCCAAATTGAGTTGAGGAAGCTCTAAGAAGTTGAGTGACTTGCCTGAGACCATTTTAGTATCCGCCTTTTAAGGTGCCTGTCTACTTCGCTGGCACCTTCACTGAGATTTGCTATTTATCTGCGGTGGCCCCTGAAGCCCTGTGCGTACTATGGAATTAGGTACCATGGGATTTCCATAGTGTCTGTGAATAGCACCCCTTGGAGTTCTGCAGGCTGCCATCTCGAGAGTGCCACTGTGACTTGCTCCCAGGAATTTGGACTTGGGCCACAGATGGACTGGGCTATAACCTGCTGGGGTTTACCTTCCTGGGGTCCTGTCTCAGGGTCAGGGGACCATGGCCCAGCACAGGGAGCCCCACTCATGCGTGTCTGATGTAGCAGGAAGTTCTTTCTCTTCTCTGGGCCTTAGCCCCCTGTGAACGAGGACGGCGAATGATGTTAATAATCTGAATTCTTGGGCCTTAGGGCAGGGCAAGAACGTCTGAGGCTGGCCTCCTAAAGCATTTCAACACATTGCCTCCCGTCTCCTGGTATTTTCACTCCTGTTTTAGAACTGCCAAAAAAAGAAAACCGAAGATGGGGTAAGAGGTGGCTCATTTTGTGAGTGATTCACAATACGAAGCCACAGATTGTCTCCCTCAGAGAGGAGAGGCAGAGCCTAAGCTTCCCAGAGCACTGAAATAACCCAGACAGTGGGGCAACAGAAAGCTCCAGCTGGGGTGTTTTGGACCTTCCAGGGCTGCTGTGTGGGCCGGAGGAGGTCACGACTGCAGAGGAACTCCTCAACCACGAGATGCTTCATGACAGGGTCTGGGGCAGACTGGCAGTGTCTGAAGACATGTTTAGTTGTCACACGTGGAGAAGGGGTATGCTACCAGAATCTAGTGAGCAGCAACCACAGATGCTGCTGAACATTCTAGAATGCGCAGAATTATTCAACCCAGAATATCAATAGTACCAAGGTTGAGAAATACTGCTATGTCCTATACCCAAGGGAAACCTTGAGCTTATCATTTACATTGACTGAAAAGGTTTACATTATGGCTTGAGTTTTTATGCTGATCTTTCCTTTCTGGATTATGACTTTGTAATCTGTATGGCAACTGAAATCTCCCTGCATCTTGAGTTAATTTCATGAGGTTCATTCAAATTCGCACCTTACCCAAGATTTCTTCTTTACCTGTGGTGTATCTATTCTGACCCATGTCAGCTCATATGTGAAACTCACCTTCTGTCTCAAGTGTGAGTGTGCACACACAGATACCACACACACTATACATTGTGTGTGTGTGTGTGTGTGTGTGTCAGACGGAACTGAGATGGAGTAGGAGAGTTACGATGCAGCAATATCCCTGTTCATAAGGCTTTCACCTGTCATAACCAAATGAGCTGCGACAATGAGTAAATGAAAGGTGGAGCATGAATGGCTGTAATAATAGGTGGCTATGAGAGAATGATATTTTTAATGGAATGTTCTGTAAGTGAAAAAGTCAAGGGAAGTATGTTTCAAACATTTTTTTATCATGACTTTTGGGGAAAAAAATCTGACATCACAGCCATGGATACCCATCAACATATATATTAAGCAAAAGTTTCATGAAAAAAAAAATGCCCTTATTACATGCATTGCTCTGGGATATTTTCCATTTTATTTTGTGAAAGTACTACAGTTCACTAAGTTGACTTCAGGAGTCACCATCAGCTCTGATCTGCAGTTTGAAAATACGGCTCGGTGATGGCCTTGGAGAACAGCCTCGCCCATGGGAGCTGCCAGGCTCAGGTACTCCATGATCATTCACAGTGGGATCCAAGTTCCTCAGAACTTGTGAGGTCAGTGGATCAGGGATTCAGGTCATCAGTGAGCAGAGGAGAATCATCAGCATGTCACTAGATTTCTAAAATGAGGACGGAGAGAAGGCAACCTCGGAGGTAGTGTTTTTCTCGGAGTCCACTGAGTGTGTGTGATGTAGAAGCAACCTAATCATCATTCCAGCCCCACAAACCCATGGCTGGGAGCCCTGGACAGCTGCTTGGCACAGGTGGAAAATCAGTGTTGATGAATTCATTCGTTTGACAAACGTTTATTCAGCACCAGCTAGCTTAATACCAGATCCTGTTTTGTTCTTCTTAAAGCATCCTAGTCAATGTGAAACTTGATGCTAAAGGACTCACAGCTACAGACTGGGGCTCCATCTGATAACGTTATTTTCTTTCTCCCCTACTTACTTTTTGAGTTAACACAGGACGTCTAAAGCAAGAAAGCAATTATAAATGTAAAAATATGTACTTTTTATATAGAACTTGAGTATGGTTCCCGATCCCATTGTAACATAGAGTTTAAGGCACGATTGGACGACTCACATCAGCTCCCGTGCCTGCAAGAGCACCGGGAGAAAGCGCGCCATGGCGCATCCGCGGTCTAATGATGAAGGGCTCGGGTCATTGGACTCCAATTATTACTTCAAGCATAATGTCCCCGCATCGGGCGCTTTGGGAGATGCCTGTGTTTGAAAAGATCACAGTTTATTTACCTCTTCCCTGGCTCAATATCCATCTGTAGCCCTGAAAGAGCAAGACACACAGCTCGGGAGGTCGCTGTCTCCAGCTGTGTCCCTTGGCTGAGACGGGAGGCTGTTGCGCCCATGTGTGAACCCGGCTGAGTTGCTTGCCAGCTTTCCCATCTAGATGTCGGTTTTCCCTCTATGCTAGAGGGTTCTTGGGAAGATTAAATGACATTTTGAGCCTGAAGCACATAGTAGAGGACCTGACACAAAACAGATCCCTAAAAATAGTGACCTCTTTTGCAATCCTTCCTTTTTTCCTCCCTTCCTATGATAGATGGCTTATTATTCTCCATTCTTTAGCCTCCTCTGTACACTGTTTGCCATGTAACTTTCTGCCCCACTGATCATGGTCCTGGCACCTTGGCTGGATTTGGGCTTGGCTGTGTGACTTGCTCTGGCCATTGAGATGTTAGCAGATATGACATGAGGGGAGGCTTGAAATGTGTTTTTATGGTCAAGCTTATTCACTTGCACTCTCACTTTTTTTTTTACCACGAGAACAACATGCCTCAAAAAGCTGCTGGGCCAAGGATGATGAGGGACATGTGGAGGAGCCCTGGACCGAGCCCGCAGCTTGGAGTCAAGTCCAGCTGAGCCCAGCCTAGTTCTGCTGAGCCCCAGTTGATCTGCAGATGCAAGAGGGAAAAATAAATGCTTACGATTGCATGCCTCAGAGTTTATGTAACATTATTGTAGCAATAGCTAACTGATAACTACAGTACAGTGTTCACACTCCATAAAAAATTGCTGCATATATTAAATAGCAGAGAAAGTAACTGTTCAAGGAAACAGTAGAACAAAGTGAATCACTGGTGCATAGAAGGGACTAGAGTTTTATGCTCCTCCTAAGCCCTAAAACCATTTTGTGGTGTCACGTACTGAAACCTCCCCTCCTCTTTGTTTGTGGGTGGGGGATTTCATGTCAAAGTGAAACTATTTGGAGACGGCACTATTTCCTTTAAGGTATTGATGCTAGGATTATTGTTTTTCTGGTGGGGCCCAACTAGTCATAGAAAAAACAAGCATATGTTGGACAAAACCAAATTGTATTGATTTCAGAAAAAAACTGATTCTTACTGGGTGAGGTTGTTAGCTGTTCCATAAGCATAAGGTAGCTTATCATTCATGCAACAGAGCCCCCTTCTCTCCACCTTGCAGCCAGCAAAAGAAAGCAAAGGAAAAGGGGCACCACCTGGCACAACTCCAGGAGACAGCCTTCACGTGGGACCTGCTGCCCTGGGGGGTTGTGTCCCAGCAGACGGGGGCAGGACACTGGGAGAAGCGGGATGGAGGAGTTCAGAGATCGAGTTTGGAGACCTCAGGGCTCCCAGAGCAGGTTGGGCAGTTGACGTACTGAGCATCAGTGAGCTGACGGGGTGAGTGAGGACATGAATTCCAGCCATGCTCCACGGGCCAAGCCAAGTGTCCAGGCATGAGGCTGTGTCTGCCTCAAGTACCATCGAGATGGAGGAGGGGCTTTCTTTATTTTTCTAGGAGCACAGCGTAAACTCACAGCTGCTCTGTGGGGAGAACAAAGCACTGCTCATGTGGGACATCTCTTGAAAGCCTAAACTCTGAAGTCTTGTTCTTCCACTTCGACCTTGTATGGGGCAAGGAACAATGTTAGTTAAATAAAGCCACATTTTCTGGCTCACCTCCTGTGGCTGCCATAGGATACCTTCTTGAACCTTCAGTAAAGCATCCTGCTGAGTTCAGAGTGGGCTTCTTCTGGGGAAGACAGGGTGGAGGTTCTTCCAGAGAGGAAGTGCCTGCTTCCTGATCACCTGGCAGTGCCCAGCCCTTCCTCATAGGGCTGCTCAAAGCAGCTGCTTACAGAACAGAGACAGTTCCTCAAGCCTGTGGGACCGTAAGGCGTGCTTGTCTGCTTGCCCAGGACCTCCATTAAGTATTGAGGGACATCCCTCCCGGGGATGGAAAAAGGGAAGCGTCCAACACACTCTGGCTACAATCCTGTTCTATTTCAAAAGCAAAAATAATTTTTAGCTTTAACCTTGTTCAAAGAGCTCCCACCTCTGAATTTCCTAGTTTTAATTCTCTTTCTGTATTACACTCAAGATAATAGATCCAATTTTTGTGCAGCCCCATGCTTACCCAATTTGGAGGGTCTGCTTTATGAAAAAAATACACACGGACAAGGTGAAATTAGATTAGATAAAGAAGTGAATCTTTATTTAGTATGAGACTGGGAGGGGCTGCTGTGAACACAGGATCCTGAAGCTTGAGTTTTAGTACATAGGACTTCGGCCTCAGACCAGTTGACTTAATTTTCTCCCTTTTGTCTAGGAGGGGGACAGCCAGCAGCCAGAGCCTCCCTCAGAAGGGAGGGGAAGAAGGGTTCCTCCTGTGTTCGCTGTGGGGGACGCCCCCCACTTTGCTCCGATGTACACAGCCAGGCCCGGGGCGCCCCGCCAGCAAGGTCGCCAGCCCTCTTCTGCAACGTTACCCTCAGAGGGAGCCAGTGAGGGCATGGCCAGACTGCTTGGGTGGAGTCGCCCCTGCAGACCATCCGATGAGTGGGGTACTCATGCAGAAGTCTCCGCGTGTATCAACCGTTATGCTCAGGCCTTTGATCATCCTCTCAGTGGAGCCTGTGGGTAGAACAACGGACTCTGTGATGTGTGGGAAGCACCCCTGCTGTTTCCTATTTCTCAAGCGGCACACCCAAACTTCCCCAAAGGTCACTTGGTTTAGAATAGTCTCTCCTAAGGCCTGCTTTTCCTAAAATGTCCACAGCTTGCTATTCTTTTAGGTAAGAAATGGTATTGGGAGATTTGCCTTGCTAACTAGTCTAAGAGAGCATAGAGGGAGCACTTTAACAGATAGCTTTTCGGGCGTCAGAAAGCACAAGGGAACAGGTCCAGGTGTAGAGATCTAGAAAGCCAAACTAACACGCATCTTTTCAGAGCCCTGGTTTCGGGTCAATCGGTTTGAGCTGTTGGTTGTCCTCTTTCGACTTCTCCCAAGATGAGCCTGATATGCCTGGCTAGAGTCACGTGTCCCCTTCTTGTTCATGACAGACCAGTTCATTCTGACAGTCTTGTCAAGATGGCGTAACGCGAGGAGATGAGGTTCTGCCAAGGTTATGAGAGCTGCTGCAGGGCAGGAAAGAGGTGCAGGGTGGCTCGAGCACTAAATGTGTCTTTTAGGAGTGGTGGCACCTTCTTTAGCTATCTGTCATCTAAGGAGACCTTTGCACGGCGGTGCCACTTCACCATTGGAATAATTGACAGTGTCAGGTGTGAGGAGGTGGGACAGAGGGTGATAGATGGAAGGCTGGGCTTCAGGAAAGGTCTGGAATGTGGAAAGTGCTAAGAGGCGAACCTGGGAGGAGGATCCGAGAGGAGGAGAAGAAGCGGAGCCCCAGAGAGGCGTGGAGGGCATGGGAAGTTAGTGTCAAATGGGACGGGTATGCGAAAAGGAGGAGGATGGGCCCCGATCAGAAAATGTGTCGAGTTCACCAGTTTCTCTAGGGAGAACTCTGACTTCCAGACTGGACTTTTTCCTATCACTAAGCACTGCTATGCAGGCCATTTTCAAAAGTTCCCCTGAGCATCCCAGTCCCAATAGGGTCAGAGAAGAAAGGAGACAAGGTCCGAGGAGAGAGCGATTTTGCCTTTACCTGGGGTGTTTAAAGCTCTGAGGAACATCCCTACAAGGGATTTTGGGAGATCTGACATGTTGAATGATCATAGGCAAAGCTTGTCCGAGGGAGATTTGTGGGGAAGTTGTAAAAGCCATGGCTGACTATGGAAGATTGGTTCTCAGAAAGGGCAAAGGGAAAATAAATCACTTCTGGATTTTTAAAAGGCAAACAAACTTAGGACATCATGCAGGCTGATGGAAGAACTTACTTTATCAAACAGCACGTCACAGTCAAGGTCAGGATCTACACTCCAAGGTCTTCATAGTCTTACAGTGAGACGTCAGGACTGGATCGCAGCCCTCTCTCACTGCAGGGTTTCTGGTGTCGTAAATCACTTGTATGTTCAAACTATGGAAATATTCCCTTTTCCTACCAGATTCTTCAGACTCACAACAGATGCCATGAGCAAATCTTAGAGTGCCAGATCCCATGAAGGACCATGAGCTCCGAAGGGACGCTACTGAGGCTTGTCAGTGGGGAAAAGAGTATTTGTTACGGTCAGAGGCGGGCAGAGGTGACTGGCCCCATCTTTCTTCCTGCAGACGGCAGGCAGAGCAGTGCTCTGTGGCTTCTCCTTCCTCAGCCTCATAAGCTCCCTCTCTCCCTCACATTTACACCAGGTATACTTCCCATCCACAGCCCCCTCAAGCCGTTGGGCCCTGCCTGGAACTACTGTCCTTGGTCCCAAACCTCATTCTGAGCTCCTGTCCTTCATTTAGTGGTGCTGACCTTGGCTGTTTATCCCACTGGCAACCCGCTGCACTAATGGGAACAGGTCATTTTTAAAAATTGTTCTTTTTAACTACACAGAGAAGCAGAAAGTACCTGTGTGTCCTTCACCAAGGAATATATTTTTAGATAGCTCCCATATGCTTCTTTCTTTTTTTCCTTCCCAAACTCCTAGATTTATTCTTGGAAGCCACCCCCTGCTGCCGACTTGACTTCTCTTCTTGGTTGTGCCTGAGTAGGATCGCCGAGCCAGAGTCCCTGGTTGTCTATTTTCTGATGAGGAAGGACACCCAGTTCTGCTTTACAAAAGAACGCTGAGCTCATACGAAATGCCCTTGTTTCAGCTCTCAGTTGCTCGAGGTAGGGTTTGTTGACCAGTTTTAGACCCTTCATAAGCCTTCTGGGTATGGATTCGTGGATCCTAAGCAAGCGCACAAAACCCACAGGGGTCTCAGTGCATCACTCCCTGCTTAAATGTCTTTGATGGTTCTCATGCCAAAGCCCAGATTCTTTAGCCTTCCATAAAAGGCCCTTCACGATTTGACAGCAGGCAAATTTTCAAGCCTCTACCTGTTCCACCATGACTGGGCGGCATTCTACACTCTGAGCACACCACCTCACCAACACTGGCTACCCAGTTCTGTGCTGCCGCTCCCCATGTTTGGCCCTTCGCTGGGAGTGCGCCTCCTCCCCCATCCTGGGCTGCGAGGCACTGGAGCCCCTCCGCGCACTGTTCACGCTCCCATCTGGGCTTCCAGGCGGGATGTCCATCCCTTCACTGGAATGCTTATCCAGGTTCATATAATTATTTGCTCACGTTTACCTTCCTCGACTGAGTTCCCTGAAGAAAGGTGCCAGGTTCTCATTCTCACTTTTAAATCCTGAGTATGACATCTGGCCAGTAAATATTTGATGAACAAAATGAACTGTTCTGCAAGGGCAACTTTGCTTGGATACCGGAAAATCAGCACTTTTCTAATGGGCACACGTCCCCGCAGGGCCCAGATGTTTGGGGAAGGACTCACACTTGCTCTCCTCCCCTCACCTGCCTGTCTGCTGGCCAGAAAGGCCAGAATTCCCAGGAGGTCCCTAATGCCTCTCCTGATGATTTATTTCCGTTACTAGTTAAAGGGACTATATATACCATTGCGTTTTCTTTCTTTCTTTTTTCTCTTAAAGGAAGTTCAGATCTAAGCCAATGCTTTCTTTCTTTCTTTCTTTTTTTTAAAGATTTTATTTATTTATTTTCAAAGAGAGGGGAAGGGAAGGAGAAAGAGAGGGAGAGAAACATCAGTGTGTGATTCCTTCTCACATGGCCCCCACTGGGGACCTGGCCTGCAACCTAGGCATGTGCCCTGACTGGGAATCGAACCAGCAACCCTTTGGTTTGCAGTCTGTGCTCAATCCACTGAGTTACGCCAGCCAGGCTAAGCCAATGCTTTCTGATAGAATTATTCTACAAACCCTCTTTCCTTGTCTTCTGACATTAGTTTTAGAGGTTGTATGGTTCGTTCAAATCTATGCTTTTCACTGAAAGCTGAAAGGATGTTCCATCCTTTTGGAAGCAGGCAGGTATAAATAATAAAGGAGAGATGAACATACGCTTCCCAGCAGCCTTGCCTGACAAAGGAAGGGGACCCCGCCCTGTATGTGGGTGTGTGCTCCAGCCCCTCAGGGGCACACCCTGGTTTCTTGGTCACAGCATAAGGCGATGAGGTCTCTGTTGCTGTTCCTAGCATCTCTGGCTGGCACAGGGAGAGCGTCTTTGGCTAAGTCCGACTCCAGAGCACTTCCCACAAGTTTCAGAGAAGGGGTTTTGTGCATGCCATGCACTCACCTCTGCTGTGGATGGACCGCCCTGACCTGCCTGCCAGCTGCTTGGTAGGAGATTCTGAAAAAGGAGGGTAATCAGACACATGTTAGGACTTAGAGTGACCACCTTTCGTAGATCACTGGACAAACACACACACACACGTGCACACAGTTTTGCATATAATTTCAAGGGCGTCGAGAGTGCTGGTTTAAAAACCCATTCTCTCCAGGGAGGCTCAGGGTGTTGCTCTGGGTTAGGGATGGCTACCTCCAGGTCATGGCTATACAGTACATGGATGAACAAATATGTGATAAATGCCAAGGAAATATTAAAAACAGAACATTGTGATAGTTTTGCTTTACTTGCTTTAAAACTACCCCAACTGAAGAAGCATAGTTTTGACACAAACACAGAAACTAATCAATGGAAGAGAATAAGGAAAGGGATCCAAGTAAATTTGGAAACAATGTGTGATAAAGGTGATGATGTCACTCAGGGTTCAATCACAGAAGCAGAAACGCTGTCAGTGATATAGAATGGCAGTTGTCAATACAGGTGATTGGGCCCAAGGAACATTTGGCAACGTGCGAAGACATTTGTCTGTAGCCACAACCGAGGGGCAGGTGCTCCTAGCATCTAATGGGTAGAGGCCAGGGTGCAGCTCTGCATTCTACATGCACAGGAGAGCTTCACATAACAAAGAATTACCCAACCCAAGTGTCAGTAGTGATGAGGTCAAGAGCCTGGATAGAAAGGATTTACTCTAGGAATTAGACCTCAAGCAACAGTGGGAGCTTATTGAGAAGTCGATGCGAGGCTGTTACCTCTGCTGTCAGGGCCTGTGTCGCCATGGAGCAGTCAGGGAATAACGCCGATGTGGAGCTGGTGGAAAACGGCAAACTTGGGTGTGCCACTGAAACCGAGTCTGTCTCTCACCCCCTGGATGCAATGGGTGGCCTGCGGGGGAGGATAGTGCCCTGTGCTACAGAGCTGCACCCGCACCCGGCCCAGGACTCAGGGAAGTGGATGGAGACTTGGTGGGAGCCGAGAAGCTGCAGTCCTGGTTGTTGCCCTAGCCAGCAACACCCAAGAGTACTTTGCACCATGCAGCGACCTTCAAGGAAAGATTGCTGGGTCACTTGTACCTTCTCCGTTTTTCTTTTAGCTATTTCTAATCTGGACCATACAGGACTTGGAATTCTGGAAAATACCTTTCCAGCTCTGTTTAAAGTCACCACACCCATGCTATTAGGTAGTGAAGAAGAATGCCTTATGTAGTAAATAGGGTTGGGACAACTTGCATTCGTTTGGAAGACAAGAAGCATAAAGGCTTGCCTAATGCAAATATAAAAATAAGAAAATGGAGAAAGTCTGTGAAAAAAGAAAAAAATTTCTTTTTGTTTTTCTAAACAAATGGAAAGTTGCTTAACTTTACTGACATTCAGGAACGTGGACACTAAAAACTGTCTTTTATTCACAAGATTGACCGAGTTTAAAAAGATGGAGGCCCTCCGAGGGAAGGTCATGGCCTGCATCCTGTAGGTCCAGCGAGAAGTCCTACAACAAGAAGTCCAGAGTCTGCAACCTGTGACCATGTCCGTATCAGAACCCAATCAGACTGGCGCCATGATCTTGAACTTTCAGTCTCCAGAATGGTGAGAAATAAATTTCTGTTGTTTATAAGCCACTAGGTTTATGGCATTTTTTTCTAGCAGCCTAAGCTGACTAAGATGTTGGTATTATTGTGAATTAAAGAATCACTTTTGGGTGATTTTCAGATATAATCATAGATATTAAAACACATATATTTTTTATAGTAATAATCCAACTTCTGGGAATCTAGTAAATAAAAATATCAGTTTTTAAAGATACAGGTTCAAGTTCATGTGTTATATAGCTTTGTTAACGTGGGAACAACTAAATGCATAATATGTATAATATATTAAAGTCCAAAACTACTATTAACTTGTATATCTGGTGAATGCAAATATTGTGAATCACAATATATGGTTAATAGAAATATAGATGAGTTCTGTATTTGGAAAAAATCCTGCAAAAGAGAAAGTATGTGAGGGCACATGTCAAATTGTCCAAATATTGTACATACATACTAATTGTGTAGTGTGTATAACTGACTGTATAATAGGGTCTTCAGAGACCGTAACATCTGAAGAAGTGAGCTCCTGTTGCTGGTGAGTGGATGCTTGCACACTCTTACAAGAGCCTTGCACTACCGGATCCTTACTTATCTGTGTCGTTTCTCTCTCATGGAACAACTCCACGCCACCCACCCCCAGACCCAGCCATCGACCCCACTCCTGTGTCTGCTTCCTACTCATCCTTTAAGATACAGTGGGAGCCACTTCCTGCAAGAAGCCTTCTCAAAGCCCCCTCCAGCCTCACAGTCTGGGCGGGGTCCCTCCTCTGCCTTCGCAGCTGGCCACACATAACCAGGTCAGAGCACTTGGCTCACTGCCTCATGTTCATTGCTTGACTTGTTTGCTTTTCCAGCCCCTACAACAGCAACGTGAAACATGACATGCAACAAATGTTTGCAGACTAAATGAATCAATTTCAGATTTTATGAGACATTTTGGGGAAAAAATATATTTTTGTGGCCATTAGAATTATGCTACAATTCTTGTCAGCCTAACACTAAAAACAGTCAGAGTGGAGCCTAGCTAAGGGGAGAGATGCTATATTTTTTTAATTTTATTTTTCAATTAAAAAATAGAGTTTATATTCAATGGTATTTTGTATTAGTTTTGGGCTTATAGCATAATGGTTAGACCAGGGGTGTCAAACTCATTTTCACCGGGGGTCACATCAGCCTCGCGGTTGCCTTCAAAGGGCGGAATGTAATTTAGGACTGTATAAATGTAACTACTCCTTAACCATTAAGGGAGAGCGCAGCGCTGCCGCCGGATCGAAACAAGGTACTGGATGGGATAAAACAAGGTGGAAGGCCGGGTTCGGCCCGTGGGCCTTGTGTTTGCCACCTGTGGATTAGACAATCATGTACTTTACAGACCATTCCCCCCAATATTTCCTTTGCCCATCTGGCACCATACACAGTTGTTACACTATTATTGACTACATTCCCTATGCTGTACTTAATTTAACATCCTGTGACTATGTTGTAACTACCAGTTTGTACTTGTGAATCCCTTCACCTTTTTCACCCAGTCCTCCAACCCCCACCCCTCTGGCAGTTGCCAGACTGTTCCTGTATTTATGAGTAGGTTTCAAATTTCTCTGTTCATTTCTTTTGTTCTTTAGATTCCACGTATAAGTGAAAACATAGGGTAGTTCTCTTTCTGTGACTGACTTATTTCACCAGCATCGTGCTCTCTAGGTCCATCATGCTGTCGCAAATTGTAAGATGTCGTTCTTTGTTGTGGCCGAGCAGTATTCCGTTGTGTATACGTATCGCTGCATTCTGATCCAGTCGTCTGCTGATGGGCACTTGCGTTGCTCCCGTATCCTGGATATAGTAAGTAACGCTGCAGTGAACGTAGGGGTGCGTACAGTTCTTTCAAATTAGTGTTTTGGAAGGGGACTAAATGGTAATGGAATAAATACAATAAAGATTAAATTTTTAAAAGGAGAGAGGGAATAAGGCTAAAAAAAGAAAAAAATTAGTGTTTCAGGTTTCTTCAGATACTCGGAACTGGAATCGCTGGGTCATAAGGCAGTTCCATTTTTAATTTTTTGAGACACTCCATACCGTTTTCCAGTGGCTGCACCAGTCTGCACTCCCGCCAACACTGGGGTTCCCTTTTCTCCACACCCTCTCCAGCACTTGCTTATTGATTTGTTGATGATGGCCATTCTGACAGGTGCGAGGTGGTATCTCATTGTGGTTTTAATCTGCATTTCTTTGATGATTAGTGACATCTAATGACATCTTTTCATATGTCTTTTGCCATCTGTATGTCCTCTTTGGAGAAGTATCTACTTGGGTCCTTTGCCCATTTTTTAAATTGGATTTTTTTGGCGTTGTCTTGTATTAGTTCTTTATAAATTTTGGATAATAACCACTTATCAAATGTTGGCAAATTATTATTGTTGGCAAATACTTTCTCCCATTCAGTGGGTTGTCTTTCCATTTTGTTGGTGATTTCCTTTTCTGTGTAAAAAGTTTTAGCTTGATGTAGTCCTATTTGTTTCTTTTTCTTTTGTTTCTCTTGCCTGAGGAAATATATCAGAAAAAAATAGCAGTTTGAGAAATGTCAGAGATTTTACTGCTTGTGTTTTCTTCTAGGAGTTTTGTGGTTTCAACTCTTATGTTTAAGTCTTTAATCCATTTTGAGTTTATTCTTGTATGTGGTGTAGAAAGTGGTCTAGTTTCAATTTTTTCCACGTATCTGTCCAATTTTTCCCAACACCATTTATTGAATAGACTGTTTTTAGCCCATTGCGTGTTCTTACCCCCTTTGTCATGTATTAATTGACCGCGTAGGTGTGGGTTTATTTCTGGAATCTCTATTCCATTCTGTTCATCTATGTGTCTGTTTTTATGCCAGTACCATTTTGTGTTGACTGCTATAGTCTTTAAGGTAGTTCGCTATCAGGTATTGTGATACTTCCAACTTTGTTCTTCTTACTCAAGAGTGCTGTGGCTATTCGGGGTCTTTTTGGTTCCATATAGATTTTTGGATTATTTGTTCTAGTTCCGTGAAAAGTGCCATTGGTATTTTGATAGGAATTGTGTTGAATCTGTTGATTGCTTTGGGTAGTATGGACAGTTTAATGATGTTCATTCTTCCTATCCATGAACAAGGTATATGCTTCCATTTATTAGCATCTTCTTTGATTTGTTTCTTCAGTGCCTTACAGTTTTCCGAGTACAGGTCTTTTATCACCTTGGTAAAATTTGTGCCCGGGGCTATGATCTGCCCAGGTAGGGTGGCTGCCAGGCCTCCACTTACATTGGTCACGCCAGTTACAGATTCCAGACCTTGGGCTCACTGCCAAATCCCAAGGCTGACGCTCGGAGAGGCTGGTCAGTCTGTGCTACAGGATGTGGTGTGCTTTGGAAGGCCAGGCTGCCTTTCTGGAGTGGCCACTTGGAACCACGTGCAGAGTGTCAGAGAGGGGCAGTGTCTGGGTCCGAACTGAGACAGGGCGTCGGAGGCCCAGGGGTCCCAGACATGCAGAGGACCCCACTGTTTGTCTCTCCAGCTCTGGGTTGCAGGACCAGTGAACTGTTGCATCCAGTATTTGAGATAACCCCAAATCCTGATAACAAACTCCCATTTTGCTTAATTAAATCTTAACTGTACGGCATGATAGTTTGGTCCTGCTGTTGTAGCTTTTGTCTGGGAGGCCCAGTGCCATGGTCCCATGATTCACCAACGCTGGGAGCAAACTGCCTGTAACCGCCATACCTCCTACAAGGTCTTCCAGGAGGTGACTCGGCTGAACGACACAGCCTATAGCCCACCTGTTCTAGACGGAGGCCCATACAGGGGCTTCCACGTCCTCTTTGCGTGCCGACATGTGCGTCCCGCTCCAAGGGCACTTACCCAGTGCTTAGTGGGTATGAATATTTTACTGTCACTGCGTGCAGAGCACCTTCCCGCTGTGAAGACTGGGTCCGGGCTTTCTGGGCACATCCAGGTAATGCCATCTGTTTAGGCACGGGTGCCAGCCACTGAGTGCATCCTTCTCCTTAAGATTCTGGGAAAAAGACTTTGATCTAGCTTGGGTCACCTGTCTACTTCTTGGGTTGGAAAAGGGCAAGCAATCTTAACTTATGGTCCCATCAACATCATAACAAAGGGGGCATTAACTCTCCAAAAGGAGACAGCGTGCTGTTGCCAAAAAAAAGAAGCAAGGAAACATGGCATTCGACTGTCTACCATCATGTGAGGCTTTTATGTGTATCGTGAATCATCTGTTCATTTTCACCTGTCTCCTTATTATACCAAGGCTAACATTTTCTTCCCTGTTTGTGTATCCAACGGGATGCTTTTAAAATTGGATTTCTACCTTCAAGCAGGGTTCTTTATATTTATGTTAAAACAATTCAACCTGCATTTTAAAAGTGTATAGAATGGGGTTGTAGGGTCCCTCCAGGGCCTGCTGTGTCCTTTGGCGTGAGCTGGGTCCCGTGGGGCCTCACGGAGAGCCATCGTGCGTGTCAGGCTGCTTTTGCTGCTGTGGCATTTCGTAGTTCCTCATCCCGGAGAAAAGACTTCAAATTCTGGGTTCCTCCCTCTTCCTGGGCAATTCCTCACACAGAGTCCCATCTAAAAAGGCAGTAGTTCAATGTGTTTTGATGACCCTAAAAATTCTCACATGGGTTCGCCTCCTCAAAGATCCCAAATAAGAAACAATGGTATTGTTTTCAGCTTCAAGAGGTTTCCTCCCAGAATGTCACGCTTCCCCAGATTCAGTGGTTGTGAAGAAAGGAAGGGGGTGTGTGGCCTGCTGATGCTGGGGTTGGGGGTGTCCACCACCAGCTGGCCTCCTGACCCTGGTGTTTTCTCTGGGCTCCCCTAGTTCTTTGCGCAAAGGTGGGGTGAGAGTGGCCAGGAGGGGGCATTTCATAGGACGCTGCAGCCCCCTCCCACCCTTGCCCATCCACAAAAATGATCCCAAAGTTCTTTAAACCAACATTTTAATTTTCATCCCCAATTTTTGAATAAGTGCAACTTGAAGCTTTGATGTTTTATTTATTTTAAAATCAAATTTAACTCCTTCCCACACAGCCCAGATGTTCCTTCACTTTTCCTATTTTGATTTCCTGTTGACATAGTGATGAAGGATGGAAATTAGGGCCCGTGGAGATGTCACTGCAAATGACTTCACCCTCCTTGAACGGTCCCTGACCTTCAGATTCCCAACTCTTCGTCCAGAGCTGCTTTGCTTCCTCTAGGCCCTGGTGGTCTTGTATCTGAACTTGGGAAAGGTGTAAGTCTGCTAAATCAGGCATCCGCTGTCAGCCTGCTCTGCTGGCACATCACAGAGATGGATGAATAGCCAAAGTAAAAATAAACCTAAAATAAATGGTATTTGAAGACCTTGAAACAGATGAATTTAGATGTGGTTTGAAAAAGAGTGGGTTGGCTTTCTTTTTTCTTAATTTCATAGTGGAGATTTGGGTATTTTTTTATATACCCAAAAGATTAGAGCAAAAGATTCAAATTCTGTTCCTTTCTTACTTCAAATGGGCTCAACTTGGCTCATGTGCTTTTCCTTTAAGTGGAGTGGGCACTCGATGAACGAGTGTCCCCTCGGGCTGCCGGGTTCGAGTGAGCTTGTCCCACTCTCCTAGTGCTCACTGCAGGGACAGGGAGAGGCAGAAGTTCAACACCATTCAAAAAAATTAAGAAATTAAAATAAAGAGGAGCCCAGGTCCTTGAACTACCTCTAAGCAATATCGCATTACAATTTTTTAGTGTTTCCTAGGAAACCAGTTCAGTGTAGAACCTATTCTTTGTCTTCTGCTCTTTGCAACATCGTTTGAACCATATCTCATAAAAGGTTGCTTCACTGGCAATGTGAACAACATTTTTAAAAAAACCTTAATCTGCAGTTTGCTGCACCAGTGAAGGTGAGGCACCTTTATCAGAGGCCTGAGTGCTTCAGATTGTATTTGCTGAACACAGATAAGATTATGTCACTATTTCTGAAGCATCTGTGAAATTCAATCTCGTATTTTTCTCTCCAAGTCATGAGTCTTTTTTCCTCCTAACCGACCCAATTTGCATTAAAAATATCTCCTAAAAGAGTTTTAGGAGATTCTTATCAGCACTTACACAGCAGCGCATCAGTGAAGAGCAAAGTAAATGTCCCCACCCAGCGCCCTTCTCCCTCCCCCTCTCTTCCCCCTCCTCCAACCCCGGACACACACATGCTTGGTCCCCGGAGCTAATGTGCTTCGTGTCCCCAGTGTCATCACAAGTCAGAGTCCCCCCAGTGCCCGCTCTGCTCTCTGGGGTTCTCTCTGATTTATATTCCGCTGTCATTGCTTGTTCAGTTGTCACTGTGGTTTTGCAAACAACTGAGGCACTTAAATGTGCCCTGGGGTAGGGATCTCGAGAGGGTCAAAGATGTGGGTATCGGAGGGTTTGATTGTTTTTAACAATTGAAGTTCCAGCGACTTGCTCATGTGTGCAAGCCCTTTGGAGAGCAGGGCGAGCGTCTCTGTGGCACTGATGTGGGCACGCCCCTATGGAATATCTGCGGGGCGGGCTGCAGGTCATTGTCACCGACCACTTAGCTTCCTGCAGTGTTGGCTGTGTCTCGGTTTCTCATAGGCACTCTCTATCCTGTTACCAAAAGCACCCCCTCTCCCACCGCACCTAGTAAGATACAAGAGGATTAAAAGCACTAACTAGACGGTCACCCAAATGTAAACCTGGATCCACCAATGACTAGTTCAGTGAGTGTGGGAAAGTTCTTTAATTTCTCTGTGCTTCAGTTGCCTTACCTGTCAAATGGAAGTAACAAAGAGTAGGACTTTTGAGAAGATCGAATGAGCTGATGCCCCGTGCCTGGCACCTGGGGAGCCCATGAGCCCTTGCTCCAGCCGCTGTGAGAGCTGTGGCAGCTACTACCAGCAACTCTGTTTCCACGTAGAGACTTGACCTTTATTATCTTATGTTTGATGACAACTTAGTTTAGCAAATGATTTATCGTGTACTTATAATTTATCAGGCTCAGCGTAGACTGGACTTACGCAGGTTAAAAAGATACAGCTCCTGCCCTTGAAATGCTTACGGTCTAATGGAGAAGCGGATTTTCCCACATTGTGTATATGGTAGGAACTTTCAGCTCTGTCTGCTTTGCGGGGGATGGAAGGAGAGCACAGCCGCCTGGGAGCCCAGGGGAGGCTTGGTGAGGCAGGGTGCCTTAACCACGTTTGTAGCATGAGCAGTGGTTGATTAGATTTTATTTTTATAAAGTATGCTTAGATGCATATACATATATATGCATGTGCAGTGGATTTATATATTCTTATGTGTACAGAATGTGGCAAACTGCTAATTTCCTGCAGTATCCATTACAAACCTCCCCCACGCTTGTGAAGTACTAGCACACTTCTCAGTTTTACAGGGCACGAGGCACTGAAGTCTACATTTCCCAGCCTCCCTTGCTGCCTGCCGTGGCCTGGTGATGGTGCTCCTGTAACTTGACCTACAAAGTGTTCTGTGCAACTACTGGGATTAGCTCTTAAAAATGGCTGGGTATGAATGTTGCAGGTTTGATTTCCGGTGAGGACACATCCAAGAAGCAACCAGTGAATGCATAAATAAGTGGACCAACAAACCAATGTTTCTCTTCGCCCCCCTTCCCCCACCCTCTCTCTCTCTAAAAATCAATTTAAAAATGGGTGGGTATACTCCACCTACTCTCTCTTCTACTCTTCTTGTTGATTGAGAAATTGGCACATTTAGAAAAACTTCTGGTATCTGAAAACAGAAGCCACGCATTGATGATGGCAGAAGTGCCCTGCCAAGCATGTGCTGTGGAGCTACTACATGGGAGTGAAATAGATTTCTGTCCTATTTTCAGCTGCTCTGGCCGGTGTAACTTTTTTCAGCAGTTAGGGCCGTACTTCATAGAGGATAGGGTCGTGTAATGAATTAGGAATTGGGGCACCTGCTTCTTGCCTCTAAATCTGCCACAAACCAGAGGCACGTTATTGAGTGACCTTTCACGTCTTGATTTATTCTTCTCCAAAAGGCGGGAGTTCAACTAGATCTTTCAGTACCATGAGACATATAATAATGGCTGTCACTTACATTTTGGGGTATAATTCTTTACAGTTTTAGCAAAGTAGTTTTTCTCTTAAACGAAATATCACAAACTCTTGGGACAGAAAATAAGGATAGGCTTGGGACTGAGTGGGCAGTGCTTCCTTCCAGGCCAACTTAGCTGAGATTGGACATCCTTTGGGCCTGGACAGAGCATCACTACAGGTGTGCTCGGGGACAATGGCCATGAGTATCTCGGCTCAAAGAAGAAGTCACGGAAGCAGGCAGGCAAGCCAAAGTCACCGGGCAGCATGTGCAGGTGCCGTGATTACAGGCCTTACAGACGGAGGTGGTGAGTGGACTGGCAGCTGTGTTCCTTGTGGTGCTTTCTCGGGCTGTTCTGCAGGTCAGGGGGTCCTGCCCGGCACGGTCGTGGGCCAAGCAGATAGGGGTCCTCGGTAGCAGGGGAGGGAGGACTCACAGAGGGCGCGGCCTGTTCTCCCCAGACTAGCCCTCTGGGGTAGTGGAGGAGGCCGTGCGGAAGCGTTGAGAGCCCCCCGGCCTCCATGTAGGCCCGGGTGGCTGAGGCCTCTGGGCCGAGGAATAGAACTGGATCTCTGTTGGGTCAGGCAGGGCTTTTGCTCAGCCAGGTCTGCCTGGCAGCTTTTCTTGGAAGATAAGAAGTATTTAGGGGAGAGAAAAAGAGACAGTTTCAGTGTCAGCAGGATGGGGACTCAAAGTCATTTATTTGATTTGAAGATTTAGAGAACTGGGGTCTCTTTTTGAATGCCAGTTGGGATTTTGAGTTTTGCAAGCACTCACCTTGTTTGACTTTTACACACTGCAGCGAGGCAGGCAGGGCCGCCATCAAGCCTGTTTTTCAGACTGGGGAGAGGAAGTGCCAAGAGTTTGAATGACTGTCCCACACACGGCGAGGCGAGCTGAGACTGGAACCCAGGCCCACAGACTCACAATACGAAGTGCTTCCTTTTCAACTGCTTTGCCTTGTGAGAAGCGAAAACTCCAAGTTGCTAAATTGGGCGTGGCTTTCCTTGAGAGCCCCTTTGTGGGGCTGGTCTTGGAGCCCCCCGCCCTCAGGCCGCGGACCCCTCTGAGCCCTGCTCGGTCCCTGGGCCCAGGCCTGCCCGATGCTCTGGTCAGGTAATTAAAGAGTATCTTTTTGGGTCACTCTTAACAGAGGACAAAACAAGCCCTTTGGTTTCCTGATTAGAAAGCTCAACAGATTAAGTGACAAGAAAAAGTTTTTGATCTTGCCATTATAGTCACCTAATTAAAATGAGATGCAGATGCTCCAACACCTAGTAATTTTCACCTCACTTACTTTGGCTCCAATTACAGCCCTTCCCTACTGACTTACACTGTTTAAATTACAAAGTCAGAAGGAAATATGACTGTTTACCTGTTTCTATTCATACATATAAGTCTAACACATTATCTTTTTTTCCCAAGCAAGAAATTTGATCACAGGATTTCTCTTCACCCTGGAAATAGAGGGGAATAAGTCTTTGGTTCTTAAATAAAATTAAACACTAATGAGAACTCAAATCGCCCAACACCAATGTCAAACTTCAACAATTTTGTTTCATTAAAAAAAACTGTATTCTTTCCCAGGGCCTTCAGAACGACTATAGCATTCCGTCCTGTCCTACAATGTTCAGTTTGGAGTGGAAAACTTCCTTTCCGAAGTTAATCGGTTATTCTCTCTCTCTGTTCTCAGGAAAGATCTGACAGACTTACTCACTCTCTGGTGTAAGTGACTAGGAATACCTTAACAACAGAAAAAAAGTTAATTGGTATTGACTCTGACACTTTAGATTAGTTAAAGTTAATTGTTTCAAAGGTTGCTACCTTTACTGAGAACATAAGTAAATAGCATTGTGTGGTGCCCCGGTTGAAATTACATATACAGGGTCCTGCAGAAGTAACGCCTGCTTGAGTGTGGTTGGTAGGGTAAGAACATGGGTGTAATAATTTAGTTTTAATTTGAACATTTCATCTAAAATGTCATATGGCGTGCTTGAGTGCGATATTGTTTATATTACAGAATTACATGCTTATGATTTTGCAATAGAAGATTTTGTAATAAAGCAAAGGGTGTTATTTGTGCTGGATCCTGTATATATTTTACCAAGGTTGGTGGCAACCAGGACTTCATCTTTACTAAAAAGCATATTTGTGTACGCAGAAAAGCTTTGTGGACTGGGAACAGGGCTTCAATTGGCAAACAAATAAACAAGCAAATAAACAAAAACAACAGCAAGCAAGCAAAGAGAACGGTGAGGTTCTGAGAAGAACGGCTATTTTTCTCACCCCTTGAGTGAACTCTGCCTGAGGTTATCTACAAGGCAGCAAACAGAAGATGCTGGCTTCTTCAGGGGGCTGTGGGCTCTGCATGGTGACCGACCAGGCCACACTGCTCCCAGAGCGGGAGGGAGGCCAGGGGCCCATTCTAGAGAAGGTGGTCGTGCCTCTTCTGCACCTCATGCACTTAACACCTGCAGCTTTTGACCTGCAGGAGGGCCAGTCTGAGGAAGCAGCAACATGGAACGTGGGCAGTGATGTGGAGTAGGAAGATCGGTACCCGTGTGCCCACGATCTCTATCTTCTCTTGACAGATTTTTTCTAGGCACTCAACCACATCATCCCACCGTTGCCATCAGGGATGAAGGCAAATTGCTTGGTGCCCCCAGCGCCAAAGTAGTCAGTGGGACTAACAAAGACAACAGTGATATTTCTTACCTCCTCTTTCACACTTAGTTCCCTTGGTCTTCTGTGAAGGGATATGTGGGCAAATTCTTCACCCTTTTACGTATAGGGCATTCAGATTAATCCTGGGTTCTCTTAAGCTTCTTAAATTTCTCTTGCGATCTATGGCTTGAGTAGGATAGAGAAGCTATAAAAGCCGGGCTTTTCATCCTTTTCCTTCCACCGAGGCAGTTGGCGTCCCTGGCCCTGAAGCAGCAGGGTGCGCCTCACGAACGGAGGGCGCTGAACTTGGCTCCGGCTCTCTCCTTCCCTGCTTTGTTGACAGTTCCTAATAACACTGCTGGCATCAGGACTTTGCAGACGCAGGAAGGAAGAGATGTGTTCTTTAATGATGGAAAAATATTAGAGCACAATGCCCTTAAAATAGAACGTGTGTGCCTGGCCTTTATTTTGGGGACTTTATTGTTGTAACCATCTCTCCTGGGAATTGCTGTGGGAGGCCTTTTTCCCTTTGGTGAAGCAGAGTAATTGTGTAACCTGAGGTGTCCCTGAGAGAGCAGAGCGGGTGATGTCCACAGGCTTTTGAGACATGACTACGTTTTTATGTTGATGAGTGTTCCAACAGATTCCTCCTCTCCAAACTGTGATTTCTGTAAAATAAGGATAATCAGCTGTGCTGCCCACCTCACTAGGCTGTCATGAGAATCTACCAAAATAATGGACAAGACTTTGTCTGCAAACTGTAAAATGCCACTAACGTTAATTGTCATTGTTTTTGACCATCGGAAGCCCTGACCCTCTTGGGTGGTAGGTTTTTCGTTTTTTATGAAATAACCTTTGCCCTATTATGGAAATTTATGCTTTTGCACTGACGTGGATGGAGTAGGAGGGCAAAATGTTCAGTATCCACACCAGAGAACGGATCAGCCCACTTTCTCACCACCTGAGAACACGGTAAGGGCAGTTGTCATGATGAACAGGAAGAAAGAGGGTGTTTGGCTCTCAGAGAGACTTTTCATCAATTTCCTCATCCTAGAAAACCCAGGGGAAGCCTCCCTGAGTTTCTTTCACGTTGACTTCCTGGCCTTTGGTATTGTGTCCAATGTCACCTTCATCTATTTTTTGTTTTTTTTCTGAAAATCATCAATGAAAAATGCTCTTGATTTCATGGTTCCCTACTTTCCCCCTTCATTAACATCACTTTATTCGGACCATTCTTGTAACTGGTTAGTAGGGCTGATGACATGCTCTGGGGATGATGATGTTAGTGATTCTCAAGAGTGTCTTCATCTGAAGGTGATTAGGAAGAATAAAAAAGTTGCTAGTCACCTCAGTCAGCATCAGTGGGCTGTAAGGGACCCCTGTCCAACCTCCTCTGCAAAGGTCTGGGTTTGCTCCCATTCTTTGAACTATAGTTTATGACAGTTTGCTTTTGATCAGAAAGCGCTGAGGTGGAATCCCTGTTTTACCAGGAAAAGGGGTGAGAGACCTCGGAAAGGCCCCGCCTTCCGCAAACATGGGCTCTGAACACTGACGTTTTCTGGTTTTAGGCACCAGGAGGAAAAAGCCTGCTGAAAGCGTTTTTGTGCACATGTGTGCATTCAGGGTTGTGTTTGCAGAGGGGGTGGGGAACTCCCGCTATTCAGCTGCCTCTCTTGATTTGCTCCAGTTTCATTTCCATTTGCTAGAGGGACATCTGCACATTTTTCTGCCCAGCCAACATTTAATGCACATCAGTTCAGCCCTAACCCTCTGTTGAGGTCAACCGCCTACCACCTCCAGGCGTCCCAGGGGGTTAGAGCTAAGGATACACAATACTCTAAATGGAATATTGAAGATCCCCATCTGTCTGGCAGTCCTGATCAATAAATGTGAGCCCTTCCTTTCCAATTCTGTATAAGCTACACGTCACCACCTGGTTTTAAGAGAAGCGTGAGATGTGGGAGTCTAAGCACCCAGCTGTCACAGTGCTCAGCCAGGACAAGGATTATACTTTTAATCATGTTATTCTGTGACTAAAAGATTCTTTTAAATTCCCCTCACCCCTTTTTCCCCTCAAGCAAAATGTACCAGTGCCTGAAATTGTAGGTGCCTTTCCGACACTTTTATTTCACTTGCTGAATCACTTTTTTTGAAAGAGCTTTTGTTCAGGCAGTCAGACCCAGGCACTGTGGTTTCTGGGGCATCTTGATGGCTTCTGCTAACTTGCAGGGCTGAACAGGACCAGTCTGCATTTATGAACAAAGCACTTAAGGAAAGCAGGCAGGTCCCAGATGCCAGCTCTGGTCCCATGAAACACCTATCCCTGTTGGTTGTACTGGGACAGCCACTCACTCCTGAAGGCCAACAGTTTAAAAACACCCTGCAGAAACTGCCAACCCTGTAACAAGCAAGCAAACACAATGAAAAAGCTGGGTTGTCTGAGGCACTTCTCCAGCCTGAGCAGGGACATCCCTGGGGCCCCAGCCAAAATACAGACTGCACCTGTTCAGCCTCTTCCCCAGACCAGAACAAAGCTGACTGCAGCAGAAGCCACTATACCAAGTATCAGGTGGCACTGCAGGGACGGCTGCCTCCAGCCAGTGTGATCCGAGCTCCAGCCCACCCCCTTCCCTTGGCCCACATGGAGGAACTGGGGATGCCCAGATGGGTGGGGGTGGGGTGAGGTGGGTATGAAGGGCTTTCTGGGGGAAGGGAGGGCTGAGTAAGGTGGAGATGCTGTCTGGGCTGAGGGTTGTCTCAGGTCTTCCTAGCTAGTGTTGCTCTAATGATGTGAATGAATGGGGTGGGTGTGGGGCGAGGGGCAAAAGACAGATGGATCTGTCTTCCGAAGCCGTTGTACCACCAGCCTTAGGATTGTGGGCACATCCTTTCACCCAGTGGAGCTCAACTTCCTCATTATTTCAAAAGAGGGTCAGAGTAGCTGTGGGTCATTCTCTCAGTTTTACATTTGGGTGTAAATGGACAGGGCAGATCTGTCAGTCATTAGATGAGATTTTCATTTCACTCTGCAATGATCACAGAGCTGTTTCCTAAAGATTCTTAAGCTGGACATGGAGTTTTCGCTTGTGTCGCTCCTAATAATTCGGCACGCTACGGGCACACTGCCCAGCGGCCCACAGCCTCTCCCCGGGCCAATCCGTTTTCCGCATTGCTGCCAGGTCTTGTGTGCAACGCCTAGCTCTCTCACCGCCCCTACTCAGGGCCTGCGAGACCCATGTTTCCCAAACACAGCACACTTGGTGCTTGTGCCTGTTTCCCTTCTGCCTGGGCTGGGTGTCCAGGGAACTCGTTCTGCTGAACCAGCTTAAACGCAGACCCCTGCCCCAAACTTCTGGGCCGCATCCTCAGCACTGTGTTAAACCCGCCCAATGGCAATTGCAGAGGCCTGTCAGTCTCTCCTTACAGGAGGAACTATATTCTAGTCAGTTTTGTGCCTGACAGTGCCTGGCCCTATAAGGGGGATTTCAGAAATACAATTGGAAAGGACTTATCAAAGGTGACTGGATTGCTAGAGGTGCAAACCGAAGACCAACCCAAGTTTTCCACACGCAAACTGACCCAAATCATTAAAAATTATCTCAGGACAAAAGTAAACTGCTGTAGCTGAGGACTTACTGAAGGACTTTAAAAAAATATCCCAGAGGGGAAAACCTGACCCAGGCATTTCATAATGCTATTCTGCAAAGAAAAATCAAGTGCTGCATCCCCATTTACCTCCAGCCGCGTCTTCTGGGCTACAAGAGATACATGCTAACGAGGAGTGAAACCCGGTGCCCTCCACCTTATTAATATGTAAGAAGCTGAAGTCACATCTGTGCAAGCATCTATTTTTGGTGGACTCTACATACGAAAATCCTAGTCTTGCTCTCTTAAACTATCAAGCCTACCATAAATGTTTGATGATGAACAAGCCCATAAAAAGAAAATGCATAAAATGAATAGAGAGAGTCAGTGCGTGCTCTGCCTTTTAATTACCAGTGGCTTCCGTACAATCCTGCTCCAGGCTGGATGCAGGCAGAAAAAACACATCAATATTTTTTTGGAGGGGGAGGGGCAAGGTGTGGATACTGCAAACAAATGGGTCTAACTACATTGTTATTTATTCTTTGGAAGCCAGATAGAGATGGAAGGAGTAGAATCCTACCCACAAAGTGTGAGGTTTAAGAAGGGAAAAGTTAAGAGACAAATAAAAGCATCCAGGACACAAAAGATAATGAACAGTCTTGTTTTATTACTTTTAAGTAATAAAGAGCCTTTTCCTTGCTTTTTTTTTTTTGTCTTTTTTCCCTTTTTTCTTTTCTTTTTTACAACATACATTAAGTCGTGAATCAGATGTTAGGAGATGTGGAGATGGAAGGAAAATTGGTGACATCACAATATTTTTACAACTTTACAACAAATATAAATCTGAGTTTGTTGTGTCTACCAGTGTCTAGCAAGGGTGGAAAGCAAAGGCACACTCGGGTTTATGGACCCTCCCCCCACATGCAGTGGGGAAATGAAAGAGAAAGGGGAAAATACTTAAATGCAGAAGACCAACTCAACACATGTGGGCATTCTAGGGTCAACACCGTAAGTGATGGGTGGTGGGATGTAGGATGCGGGATGTGATTTTGACACAGGTCTTCGTAACACAGCGAGGCGGCGATGCCCGCACAGGACGAGACAGGGAGCGCCGACCGCACTGTCGATACTCTCGGAAGTGAGGCTCGGGGAAGAAGGGAGCTAGCAGCACACACCCACCACTTTCCTAAGTTCTGCATTTCTAAAAAAAAAAGATCCAAGGGAAAAATACAATGATCTGTTTCTATCTAGAAAAGACTTCATGGTTTCAGGGCAGAGTTCACAGGCTGTGCACCTTGATTCCACTACCAAAACAAGAATGTAAGGACATGAAAACAACAAAAACCCACCCTGAACAGCAAAATGGCAAGACGTGTGTGGGACAAAAGGCAGCGCACGCATTCTTGCTGCACACCCAGGTCTCTCTCTGATTCTCGAGGCATCCCTTTTTCACCAGCCAACTCAAAATTGCCCAAAATTATCTTTTTGGAAGTTTCTTTTTTAAAGACAAAAGTGAAATGCAGATCAAACTAGAAATAAAGACAAAGAGACCATCAAATATGTTTAACTGTTTAAAAAAAAAACCATAACCAATGATGCTCACAGTTTACGTCTGTTGCGAATTCCTTTGTTCGTGGTAGCGTAGACCAAAGTCCCTTCTGTGCGCTTGCGCTGGTAAAAACCCAGGGGAACACACACCTACGCACCCCCACAAACCATAACAAAAGGATAAAGACATTTTTTTAGAAATTAAAAATCTTTTGCCCCAGTCAAGGTTTTTGCAGCATCCATTGTGGTTGGCCTTGTACTTGGAGTTACTCATTAATCACAGCAGGGCCCAGCCTGCCTGCATCTATTTCCACGTCATTTCTTTGTGTGCACTGCTCGAGTGCACTGAGCACGCGGCTTGGAGACTCCTCCCAGTTGCCTGCCCAGCTGCACACAGCGCGTTTTCCAGCCAGTGGACCTGGCAGAAATAAGGACTGGGACTTCAGTCCTTTTCCTGCTGGTAAATGAGGATATCACCGTGTTGAAATGATCTGAGAATTTAAGGGAAGCAGGGAGCCCTGGAGGGAGAAGGGATTTGCCACCCACAACACTGGGGTCCATGCTTGGCAACATGGCCAAAGGGTGGCTGGAATTGGCACAACTAGGAGGAAGGTGGACTGGAGGGTGTTGTGCGCCCAGCTTTCCCAGGCTGCGAGATGACAAACATCACAACTGCATTCTTCTTCCATCTGCTGGACAGCTAATCTTCCAGAGCACTGGAGTGGGGTGGGGGGAGGGTTAAATAAATATCTGTATTTCAAAGGAGGAAAAAGTTTATCATGACGTTTTACAAGTGTACACAACTCAGGGTGTAAGGCACAAATTTACATGTGGAAAACAGGCTATTCACAGATGTAACCCCACGAAAAACCCGTGTGATCAAACCATTAGTTTATGCAAGGTAGCAGCCAGCCTATTAATCAGTTCACACCGTTTGTGGATTTTGTTTGCTGTCTCACATGCAAGATGAGATTAGATGGCATATCACAAGCTGGTGCCTTCACAGAAAGTAGGAACCACAGCAATGGGGCATGGATGTGCCATTCTAGAAGTTCCTCTCCTGGTTGCTTTAGAAGTTATTAGGGTCTGGAAGGACTTTTCAACTAATTAATTTTTTGCATGTTGTAGCACAGAGACCTGACCAGCAAAGTGACTGGTAGATTTAAATAAATATCCCCCTCGTAACTTTCTCCATTAGCTAGGTACTAGACAGTCCAAACACAAAGCTCAGAATTCCAGCTCCAACTTATTTACTCAGTGAATTTATTGTAAAAATAAAGAAACTCAATTATTCCAGTTAATGGATTTCACGTTAAATAGTGTGACTTCAAGGGGCTTTTCTGAAGAGCTGTTCATAGGGTGGTATGTGGGAGAGTCCTTTCCTTAAGGAAGAAAAGGGTGAACAATAAATAAAGTTACTTGCGTTAACGGTCACGTTACTTCATTAAAAGAGAGGAGCAGAAACCTATGACATAGTCGCCCAACTTGGCATTAGTCTGCTAAACAGAAAGCTGTCAACACTGGTGGGCACTTCACAGTATCTGCGCATAGTAAACTTCTGCCATTGTTAAAAGTCTGAGTTAGAATTATCAATGAATTTTTTTTTTGTCTTTTTAACTTGCATGATTTTTAAAAAATGTATTTGTTTTGCAAGTTGGAACGCTAGCCTAGTTTGGCAGCGCTCTGTGCAGTCGCGGACAGTGTTGTAGTTGTTCACCTGTGTGACTGTGTGTGAGTCTGTGTGTGTGTGTGTGTGTGTGTGTGTCCTCGCGCACATGCGCACACGTGTGGGTGGGTATGTGCTTTTGGCTCATGTTTGTGATGATAATTTAAGTCTTTCGTGAGTACGACCTGTGGCAGAGAGTGGGGGGAAGAGTGAAGGAAGAGAATGGAGGTGAGTCCCGCGTCGCAAAGCTTCACCAAACCACGTGAGCCACTTGGAGAGTCCCCCCAAATCCCAGAGGACTCAGCGTCCCGGGCTCTGCTGTGGCCGTCTTGGTCTGGTGCGCACTCGGGCAGCTGAGACCCGTGCTGAGCGAGCGCGCGCCTCGCCTTTCCTGCTGGCTCGACACCTGCCCCCACCCCTGGGATTATGTACACGCATCATTGGGCTTCATGGATGTGGAAAGAGGGGCAAAGGTAGGTTTGGGGGGTACGTCTGGCTTTAGCGAGGGTGTGCGCTTCAGCCCCGACCTGGTCAATGAATTGTAGGCATTGAGGCTGGGCTGCCTCGAAACAGTCACGGCCGGGCCAGACGCCTGTGAGCTGTGCACCTGGATGGAGTCCACCCGCTGTGGGGCAGGGGGTGGGTTGTCTCCCCGGCCAAAGCTCTGGTTTCTGGAGAGGTGGGAGGAATTGGAGGAGTTAGTATTGTTTCTTTTGAGAGTGGTAGCCTGGTGGCTTCTCGTGAGCGAGTTCGTGGGGTAGCTCCTCTTATAGTCAAGCCCGTAGGAGGAGGAGGGGTGCATCTCCAGCCGCTTGCTTAAGCCGCTCTGAGACAGGGAGGCTCCTGCGGGACCTAGGGAGGCCTCCCGCTGGGGGACTTTGGGGGGCAGGCTGTCCAGGTTCTCCACTAGGTTCACCCCGTGGTTGGGACTCTTGCTGTTGAGATGCTCCTTGATGGTTTTATACTCCAGGGTGGCCGCCTGGTCCTCCAGGGCCATCTGGGCCACCTCGCTCATTTTAGGCTGGTCCACGTACTCATGCTGGTAGCCCTGCTGCGTCAGGGGCAGGACCACCACGCTGGGGATGTGGCTGGGCGAGGCCCGGAGGGGCAGGTCCGTGGGAATCACAGGGGACCCCATGGGGGGCATGTCCTTTGTGCAGGCATTGATGAGGTTCTGGTTCCTTTCCCACTCCCGGCTGCCGCGGCTGGGTTTCCGCTTCTGCTGCAGTGTTGGCGTGGACTCTGGGGTGGGCAAGGCTGCCAGGTCCAGGTGGTGCTGGTCAGCCTTAATGAGCATCTTGGCCGTGTTGCTGGGAGTGGTGAGCTTGCCGTTGTGCATGAGTGGCGTGAGGATGGCCTCCGGCTTTGGGTCTTTGGACTGGGTGTCGCCAAAGAGGCCGCCGAGCTTGGTGACGCTGCTCATGGAGCCCCGGCGCGAGTGGGTGAGCTCCTCCTTGCGTTGCACCGTGGACACCTCTTTGCGTCGGTGGTCGCAGACACAGTAGACGATGATGCCCGAGAAAACGGCCCCCATGACAAAAGCCAGGATCACCGCAATGGCCAAGAGAGTGACAGGAACGAGCTGGTCATGGCCTTTGAGGTAACTTTCGCGTATCACTCCTGCAACAGACATCGCATGCGGTGTTAAGAAATGAAAGGATACTGGGAGGCATATTTTTGTTTGGCACTCACCCTGTTAATTAATAACAGTAATAAGTGACAATAGCACCTCAGCATAAGTTGTCATCAAGGCGCAGCTTGCCAAACATTAACTAATTAATCCTCCCCAAGTTTCCCCCCCAACCCCGTGAAGTATGTAAATAGACTTTATCTGTGTTGCCTTCTTTGTGTTCTGAAAAAGCACTTCTTCTCTGAAGTACTTGCTCTTTCTACTTTGCATTACTCTGTGGAATATGACAGTTGGTTGTTTCCAAAATTTAACCCCTTTTCCCTCTTCATCGTTTTTCAATCTGCCCCTCATAAATTGGGATAACTGAGCTATTTTGAGTCAGGGAGAAGAGGCAACAATTTTACCCACGTTAAAAGAACAAACCCGCACAATGCTTCAGGCTTCCAGGGTCTTTTCTGATGACTTCCTTTTGAGCACAATGGCCTTTATTTGGAGAAAAGCTGTTTGCTTTCTAAGCAACTGGAGGAAGGACAGTATGTGTCATTTATAGTGAAAGAAAATAGCTAAAGCTCACAGATTACAAATGCACGCTGTTTTTGCATCACCCCTCAAAGGAAAAAACACAGACACACACACCCGATTTCAGGTAAATATGCTGAATATTTGAATTCAGCTCTTCCCTTACTTGAATGAAAGGATATTTAGAAAAGGGGACCCTTTGGGGCCCTGAAGTGGGTATGAGAAGTGTCAGGTCTCATTATTACGGCTAGATTTTGCTGTCACGTTGAGATTTTTCATTAGAGCTAATCTCTTCAATTTAATAAAAACTATGTGACTATACCCATCAATAATCTTATACTACATTAGCCAGGATGCTGTGTTTCTGACGAAAGTTACCATCCCTGTTCCTGCTTAATCAGCCACCTAGCTAAAAGACTCTAATGAAATGCAAACACCGGAGCTTTTATTTTTAATACCAAGTGAGAATACACATCGCCAATGTCAGATCTTAAGTGCTTGATGCGGTAGCTAAAAAATAAAATCTCAAATACTTCAATTCCTGCCTCTGGAGAGCGAAAGAACATGAATACATTAGAGGCGCCGCACGGCGGAGGGGACGTAAACATCGTTCCTGTGACGGAAACTGATAGTGAGACAGAAAATGCACCTTCTCTGGTCCCAGGAGACACATTTTTCATCTACGAAATCAACTCTTTCTGGAATATGTTTAATGTATTTTCCTGGCAGATACCAGTGGCACAGAATTAGAATGAAACGAAATAAAAATCCCCACCCCTTCCCAAACCCACGGCACACAACCCTAAAACTTCTGCCGAAACGCTCTGTCTCTGTCACAGCTGAGACCTTGAAGAGATGCAGCTTTGTCTCGGGGTTTTTCTGCTAGAATACTCTGAATATTCTCAAGTGATGGCTTTAAAACTCAGAAACCTTAGCCTGAGAAGATACACCCTCTTTTCCTTCTAAATAGCCCTCCTCCCTTCCCCCACTCAATTGTGACATCATAGTTGGTTGCTGTGGAAATGGTTGTCCAGTAACAAAGGACTGTGACTTCAGGTGAGGAATAAATAGAAGCAGCCAAGATCTCTTGAGAAAGAAAGATTCTGTGATTAAATAAATGCCCTTGATAATGAAAAATAGAGGAGGCAATTCATCCCCGGGAAAGGGTGTGTAAGACGGTAAGACCCTGAATAACTTCCAAACGTGACACTTTTTAAATGTTTCTACATTTATCTTTATGAACCTTTAAGGGGCAGAAAATGAGAAGCGAAAAGCCAGCAGGACCTTCAGGTGTAACTCACACCTCTTATGTTGTGGGGCTCCCGAACTGTGGAGTGTCTTCGGGTCCAAGTATGTTTTAGTGCCTAGTCACCAAGGAACTGTGCCAATGAAAATTTCTTCCTTACATTTGCATTTCCTTGTTGTAATGCTAAAACAGCACTGCCTTTCTCTCTATTTTGATTGTGTATGGTGTTCTATTGAATATCATTTCTAACCACCTACGTATAATGCTAAAAAATGTAAACTGAATAAAACGGTTTTAATTTCCCTCATTGATTTGGTGATCTCAGTGGGACGACATTATTTATTTTCTTTTTAGACAGAGGAGAAAGTGGGGAGAGAAACATCAATGTGTGGTTGTCCCTCATGTGCCCTCACACTGGGGACCCAGCCTGCAACCCAGGCATGTGCTCTGACTGGGAATCAAACCGGCAACCTTTTGGTTTGCAGGCTGGTGCTCAATCCACTGAGCCACACCAGCCAGGGCTGGGTAAATTTTTTTCATAGCAAAGGGTTTTTCACAAATCCCTTTCAGGCAAGCATATCTGTGGGAGCTGTGTCTTCCCAATAAATGCATACTCATAATAGGTACCTATGTACAGTTGACTTTGGAATTTTATAATTTAAATTGCCCTCTCCATTTAAGAGGAACACGAAAAGAATAAGGCTAGAACAGTCTATTTTTTTTCATTCATTGTTTAATTGAGAAGACTGCAAAATTTTCAAGTTAGTCCACTGCTGCTTGACTTTACTTTTAACTTCCATTTATCTTTCATGTCTGAAAGTGCTCGACTATCTTAGACTCGTGGAGACCACTTGCTCTTTCACTGGGAAAAACTCTTCAAGGTCTGACCTTTGAGAAAAATGGTTTCTCAGATAGTTCCCTGGTCTCATTTTGTTTTGTAAATAAAGCCCTTAAAAACCTTTCCATATCTCTTCAGCTTTGAGATATCTACCTTGAAGCACGTGGCTTCCCTTATCTACTTGTGGAAATTTAGAAACTCCAATCCAAAATTAGAAACAGGTCAGAAATTAAGTTGAAAGTTTAACTTCAACAAGAAGTTAAAAATTATTTTCAGAAAATCCCTTCTAAACTTAAAGCGTTTTGCTAATATCATGAAAAAGGGCAGAAGGGCATTCATGGAAATGATTACTCATCTCTGCAACACACTGGCCACAGTGAAGGACTGAACACAACAGGTCTGCAGAGAGGCTGGGGGTGGTGCCAGCGACACCAGACGTCTCCCAAGGCCTGGAGTCTCAGGCTTCCACTTCCTACTGGGTGACCTTTTGGCAAGTGGCTTACTGTCTCTGTGCCACGGTGTTTTCATCTCTTGTGTGGGGTTAACCCATCCTTATTGGGTTGTTGCAGGAATCAAATGAAGCAATGAATAAGAAAAAGCGTAGATGCTGTACTTTGCAGGACAAATTTAAAGGTCAAAAACAGCCGCAGGAGAGAAGTGGTAGATTAGTACCTCACCAGGGGCTTACAACGAACAGCCAGGGCTGCTCCAGTTGATTCCCTTGGCTATGGGCCTCCTGGGGAGAGGGGACAGGCTGGTTCTTCCCAGACCCAGACCTTGTGCTGTCTAGGTGTTGCCAAAGGTGAGGCAACAGAAGACATTGCCTATTGGTCCTGAATTTTGAAATATGTAAAATAACAAAGTGGGAATTGTTAAAAAACAAAACAAAACAAAACAAAAAAACCAACCCAGCGATTATAGTTAGACTTCTTTCTAGTGGGGCAGTAATCCTGTAATCAGCTCTGTGAGGAAAGGCACCAAATACTATATGCATGTATCACCCTCAACATCCCTAGAGCACTAAGTAAATGATTATTAAACAAATGGGTTTGTAGTGCCAGGTAGAGATAGCTGTTAATGGCCTTCTAAACTTGGTGGGTCCTCTTTGGACTGACAGTAACCTTGTTTCCAAAGTCGCTGGAGCGAGTCTCCCATCATATAACAGAATATAATCAGACCGACATCCATCAGACAAAGGGAATCCGTAAAGGTGGTCAGGATTTGTTCAAAATAACAAAATAAAGTATTTTAAAAATGAAAAGAAATTTCTTCTGGGATAATTCCAGAAGAGACAATGAGGGTGAATGGGTTGTTTATAACAACTGAGTGTTCAGGGGGACTAGAATAATTCAAAACAACTGCCTCTGTGCACAGGGCACACCCAGGGTAACCCTGGGGGCGTGGCAGGGCCCTTGTAGGGCGGTGAGTATGCCGCCCCAGTGGAATGACCAATTAGAGTTGGTTTCTCTGCTCTAGGGTGTGGAGATGCCTTTCTCTACCAATCCCTGGGTTTTCTGCTCTCACCAATTGAAAATGGGGCATTAGTAATGAAAACAGTTTCTGAAAAATCCTTTGCATTGATTCATTAACCATGAGCTATTTCTCACCAGTCATGAGGTGCTAAATGGTTTATTCTTTCCACCTTCCTATTGCAGGAAGCAAGGCACACAATGGCTTAGAGATTTCTCTGAAATCATGACTAAATTGGCAGAACTGAGAAAGAATAGAATCTCCACTGTTTTTTTTTCCCCCTGAGGTGAGAGTTTTCAGATGCTGGAGGGAGGTCTCAGAGGGGCAGTTTGAAGGGTTTTAGCGATTGAAGCAATGAAGAGATTACGAACAGCCCCACCCTCCAGGCCCTATAATATGTAATTCAAGATAAGAACAATTATAAGCTGTAAAAGAGGAAGTCCAACAGAGTTCTGATTTTACCAATGATGACCATGTCCGTGCATTTTGACATTTCAAATACTGAATTCTTTAAACATTGGTTTCTGGTGGCCCTGCTCCAGGGTCTGGGTTGTGATGTTATTGGTGCCTTTTCTGTCACTCTCCTGGCATAACAAGGTTTCAGCTCCAAGCATCTTTGTGGCTGTCTTCAGCAAACATTTACTGAGCACGGACTAAAGCACTGTGCTTGGTGCTGGGGAGGCAAAGGTGAAGGTGGCATAACCCTGTGTGATCCAGGAGGGGAGGAGCAGGCTGATGCTCACACACGCACTATATCCGAGGTGCGCATGCACTGTGAGATACATCGCTTCCACTTCAGTATGGGTAAAGACTGTATATAGGGGGTGGCATTTGAGCCAAGGCACGGAGGGAGGAAATGAAGGCTGTACTTGATAACGGCGAACAGTCTAATTCCCTTCGAGTCTCCTCTGTTCTGCATACCTGGCACTGTGCTGCACTCTTAACTTGCCTCTGGGCTTTCACACAGGCTGCTCTCTGTCTGGAACATGCTTGTTCACCTTCTATTCCTCTGACTCTCTCCTTTAGGTCTCAGCTTAAGTGGAGAAGCCTTGTCCAGCTCCCGCAGACTTACTTGGTCAGCTCTTCCTCCTAAAATGTCCTGAACTCTGTTCTGAAATCATCACTCTTATGATACTTGCTTTGTTTGTTTTTCTTCCCCACCTAGGCTGCTCTAGGAGGGAGAGAGTTACCACTGAATCCCCAGACATAAAGAGTGCTCACTAAATATGTGTTAAATAAGTCATAAGTGAGTATTTGTAGAGAGGAAATAAGAGTTAGCTCTAAACACCATTTGGAAGCAGACTGTGATAGCCTTGAACGACTGAAAAAGATATTTAGAAGACATGCCCGTTTTGAGAGGAAAGTTCTTGGTTAGTTTGCCTGCAGTTCCAAGGGTCTCCTTTCCAAGCACACTGACTTTCAACTTACTCACTCCACATTGAATCCGTGATTGAGAAACTGGCTTAAGAGTCAATACCATTGTGATAAAAGCATGGCTAGTCTACCTGAATCTGTAATTGATATTTTTAAAATTAAAATTGTCTTCACCTATATTTATCCCCCGCATCCTACAGAAATAGATGTTATCTGTCCTTTCAAAAAAAAATCAAAACAAAAAAACCCACATAAAATTAATTGCTCTGACTTCTAAGCTAAACAACAAGGAAGAGCCCTACCCAGCTGTCCCCAATCACCTTGCTAAGTATGCGAAACCTAGGCAGCCAGTCCCTCAAAATGGTTAAGTGCATGCCTCCCCCTCTCACCCCTGTTCACTGGACTGCCTGTTTCAGAGCTGCTGTGATATGATGGATGTGTCTGTCTCCACAGTGAAGTGATTAATAGGCATCTGTGTAAATCGGACCTGGGAACCACAAAGACAACAAAGCCGCTCTGTGTCCTGTAGAGAAATCTGCAAAGGCAAAAAGGAGGATGGACATTTCCTCCACCGCTGAGCCAGAGCCGGGCTCGCGTTGGGTCTGAGAGCTAAGAAAGATGGCAAAACACCAAGAAAAGCCCTGGAGTAGGATCCCCTAAAAATAGACTCTTGATTCTGCTTTATAGTAAGACAAGCCTACAATTTCCTTGAAATCCTTATAACAACTTGGGTGAATGGAATCTAACAACCCAGTTTTTCTTGTTAGAAAATCTTATTGCAACAAAATGCCAGGCTTACAGTCCTGCAAGGCAGTATGAATGAACTAATCACGGGCCAAGCGTCATGGCTGCTAACCGCAGAGGGCCTGCTGTAATCCCTGCGGCGGAGAGAAGAAAATAGGGGACAACCCTAACTGGAGACAATCTGGCCTCAAAGGCCCCGCCCCCGCCCACGGTGACGACCGCACTGGAGTGCAGTTGGGAGCTCTCTGCGGTTATCTCGGCCGGAAGCAGCCTTCTCCCTGTCTTACGGCGGAATAGGAACCAGATGGCTTAGGAATAAACTAAAGCTTCAGGAGCCCTGGAAATGGGCTCAGAATCCGTAACTCAAACTTTCCTTTTCCTTTTATTTTTTCCCCCTCTGTGCCAACAGAAGACTGAAGATTAGGTGCTGGAGGGGTCACGGTCATCAAGATGGTCAAGGTAATGACTGGCCACGCCAAAGTAGAGGCAGTTGGCTGGCTGTTTAATATCCTCAGTTCAGAAGCTTTTTTTTTTTTTTTTAAACTTACATATTGAAATAGTGCTGACTGTGATTGACTGTGGATGAATCCACTTCCAGTTCTTTTACCTTTGAAATGGATGCATTTTGTTGATGTTGGGAGGCCATCACAGGAAGAAAAGGGAGAATGAGCATGAAACTCATTTGATTTCATATTTTTGGGGGGAGAAACAGCTTCATTTCCCCTTGTGCCAACAGGAGTGCTCAGTCCACTGTCTCTCCTCTGTGCCACTGTTTTAGATTGGGCACTGCGATGGGAGTGCCCGCCCAGGGTAGGGATGGAGGTCTGCATTGGGAGTCATGATAAGTTACCTTTTAAAAGCCATGCCCTGGGATGTTGGTCTGCGGTTCCATGTGTTAGAACTCTCACTGTCTTTGCAAAGGTAATGATTCTTTCACGTGGACAAGGTTTTAGCAGTATTTGTGTGGTTTATTTTCTTTCATTTTGAGGTTTTCTTTCTAATAACACTAGAAACCTAACATCTAAGTAATTTCTGAAACCAGACAAAGCATTTCTATTATCCAACTTCCTGGTCGCGTCTTCCTTTGCTCCCTTACAAAGCATGAAAACTACAAAATGGCAATAGGATATTCTTATAAAATTGTAACATTCAGGTGATTCTTTGCATTATTTGCAGGCTTCTCTTTTTCTTTATGAAGCAAAGATAAAACAAATATGAGAAAATAGGTCTGTTTGAATACTCCTAAAACCGACAAGTTAAAGTTACTAGAAATACAGTTGTTAGGATCTAGGTCATAGATGAGACTCAGTGTTTGTAGTTAAGAACAAACTTTCAGGTCATAAAGGCCTGGGTTTAAGTATTGGCTTTATAACTAGCTAGCTGTGTGATGTTGGGCAGGTCACTCAGTCTAAGCCTGAGTAGTGCTGGCTGTAGGTGTTGTTGGAAAAGTTAAATGGATTCAGTAAATGAATGCATTTAAAGCACTTGGCATTGCAGAAACACGTTAAGGCTCAATTAACAATGTAAGGGAAGTGTTTCTAGAATTTGTGACAAGTTAACCTGCCTTTGACAGGGTCCAAGATAGACTATTTCAACCCAACACTTTGGTAGGGTTCGATTGTGTAAGCCAAGAGCGGAAAGGAAGGATTTAAAAACACAACAAAATCTTGGAGAGTGACGTTAAATAAGTGGGTCCACAGCAATGGGGAAATTCTCCTAAATCAGTGCTGCTTGGCATCAGCATCACCTGGAACTTGCTCGAAACAGAAATACCTGGGGCCTACCTAGACCTTCTGAATCAGAATCTCTGGAGTTGGAATTCAGAAATGTGTCTTTTAACAAGGCCTCCAGATGATTCTTCTGTTCACAAAAGGCTCAGAAGCACCGCCCTAAGTGACATGAACAGTATTCCAGAAGAAGCATCTAGGTATTTAGCTCTAAGGTTCAACCTTAGACACCATCGAGACAGTGTATGACCAGATTTTAAATGAGTAAGTGCAGTCTTCCTTGTTGTTCAAAGTACGAGTCTTTAGTGGGCTTCATGTATGACAATTGCTTTACTGCGGTTACCTTATTCTGACAAAGAATACAAAACTCATGTGACTTTATTGGAAAGACTAATCCCTAACACTTTCCCCTGGTACCCGACAAAAGCTTGACATGGCCTAAAGTACTGTGCCACCACTCCTGTGACAGAATCGGCCCAGTTTGTTAGAGCCAAAAGCTGTGGCAATAAATGTTGGCAGTCTCTTTCTTCGCCCCAGCGTGAAGACACGGAGGGAAGTTCAGGTGCTCCCCATCTGTGTCACAGGGGCCATCAGATATATCCGAGACTGGATCAGCCCGGTGAGGACTAGGTCCCAGGGAGAGAAGCAGCAGAATCTCACTGGGAGCTCACTATTGAACAGAGCAACCTTCTTTAAAGGCCTGCACCTCGTCACTTCAAAATCAGCTCCACTTGAACCTGCACGCAGCATCCAGCAACGTTTCCCCTCTATCTTTGTATGATCAGGCAAGAGAATAAGAAACTCAGGAAGATTATTTTCCTTTTTATTTCTGGACTGAAGGAAGGACCTGAGTTCATGTTTCATTCCTGCGTTAGAATAATAAAAACGCCCAGCACAACAACGATAACAACGCCTAGTGCACTCATTGGAGCACGGTGCTTCCAGAACTGCTGACTTGAACTGAATCTGCAAATCCATAGAATTCTGTAAGATATTTTAAATTACATTAAATTTCGGCTGTGTGCTTTTAAATCATGGAGTGCAAGACCCATCAGCACTCAGAGTATATTTATTACCTTAACGAATGTCAGATGATTGTGTCCAGTGTTATCTATTATTTATGAATAACAAGAAGCTGTGAGACTGGAAATGACAAGCTTTAATATGTCCAAAAGGTTAGGCATAATGCAGTTTGCTGCCCTATAAATTTCTCGACATCATCTTCCCTCCTCATAAAGCCCTGCCAGTGGTGACTGCACTGAACTTCCATTATTTCTGTACGGTTCCTAACGACTGCCCCTGCCTTCCGTGAAGAAATGTAATTGCAGACAACATTTTTGAAAAAGAATGCTTCCTTCAAAGAAATATACAATGTTTAAATAATTGGGAAATTCCTGTTATCCCATTAAAAATGAATCTTTCCACAAAGGCAGTTTTCAGGCTGTAGACTTTCGAGAGCTTAAGAAATAACTAATTAAGGATGGCAGCCCGTCACATTGCTCATAATGAGCTTTCCAACACTGGTGATGATCCCATCTACTGTGCATCCAATATGTTTGAATATATCCAACTCATTTCACTGGCTTGCTTCGGGGCCCTTCAAGGACTTAAGCTGCTAGGAAATTGACCTGGGACGCTGCGCCTGCGGATCCTTTCAGGCCTGCAGCACAGCCTGTTCGCCTCGCAGGGCTCTCCCTAGTTCTGCCTGTATTTCCCTGGGACCCGCCCAAGAACACAGCTTTTCTGTTCTCTTTCTCTCTGTGACGTTGGCGTGAGTTATGTATTTTGAGCAACTCTCGCAGCTTTCGAGGCCATTATCATATGTCAAGAAAAGAGAGATGCCCTCAGGAAATTTCCCCATGTCCACTCTTTGCCCCTGCTAGGCCACTTTGTCTATGGAGCATTAAGGTAATACAACATAAAACTTGTAACAATCATTCTTTTTTAACTCCAGGAAATGAGGCTATCAGAAAGTTTTATTACAAAGCTAATGTTATTTTTCCATTATTATACATGATTCTAAATACAAAGGACTCTTCCCAGTTTTACCGTTAGGACAAAAAACTTTTAGATGAACACAGTGCAGTTGAGCCCATGAAGAGCAAATCTGTGACTGCTCCAGATGTTTCGTTAATAAGATCGTGCCTAACCTAGCCCCTGCCGTCCTTGGAAGTGCCATTAAGCTGTTAGAAGACTTTGTCATTGTGTGTGTGTTTGTGCCTGAGACGGGAGAAAGTGGAAATGGGTTTTCAGGAACAGGGCGGGGGCAGAGTGGACTCACGGTAGCGGGGTCGTGGCTCGAACAGGTGGCTGTACATTGAAGGTAAGAAGCACCTCTAGTAGGTCAGTTGCTTTTTTAAATACCCTAGGGTTTTAAAAGTTGTTGATTTTAAAAGAAAAATTCAAGTCCCCATAGTCATAATTTAAGTCTGTCGCTTAAAAAAAAGAAAAGAAAAGAAAAATGGATGCTAGGTGAAAAAAAGGTTTAGTTAGTATCTCTAGAAAGAAAATTAAAATATTGGTCTGCGGATTCAGAGAGGCCAGGAGGTGAAACAGCTTTCTACATGGCTGGCATTTAACTTATTTTTCCTTCTACCCTTTCCACAATAATCTCATCCAGACCTTAGATAAATTCAGCAAGTCCCCAAGAGGATACCCAATTAATTAGATCAAATCTACATCTCTGCTGGCACTGCTGGAAGAACAATTACAACCTTCTACATGGGCTTCTCAGTCCTAGTCCCTCCTTCCCAGCACACACGCCCATGGAAACTGCCACATCAACTGGTGAAGAGCCCAGCACCTAACCTCACAATATCATTTTTCTCAATTCTTCAAAGAAAAGCCAGACTACAAATAAATCCCATTTTTAGTAAGTGACAAAGAAATAATATAGCAAAAATAAATGGTGGCACCCTGGATTCTATTATCATTTCTTTCTCAGTCTCCCTGGTTACAAAGTCTCTGTTCTGGATGAAAACTCTCCCATGTGCCATGCACCCCAGTATTTAACTAAAGTGACAGAGAAGCCCACGGTTGGAGTTCAGCTGGCTTGGGGCTTTACCTAAGATAGAGCTTTTAGCTTGGCACGGAGCATCTGCCAGGGAAATGCCAGTGATGATCAGATCCTTCAGATGCAAAAGTGATGCAAAATTTTATGTGCCAAATTTATTGTGTATGTAATTAATAACCCGATGTGATTGAATAATCAGTTTATTATATATCTATCATTTAGCAGTCTCTTGATCTCCACCTTTCCCTCTCTCCTACCTCATTTTGTCCCTTTCCATTCATCTGCCTTCCTATCCCCCACTGCCTACAGTGAAAGCCAAACCCCTTAGTCTGACTTTTCAGGCTCCACACCACCATTTCAATCTCATTCCCATCCCAGCCCTCTATACTTGACCACTTTCAGCACAGCTTACTACTTGCCTCTTTATCATTACACTCTTCTTTAACAGCTTTGTATCTTGGTCACGTCCCTCATTTAGCTTGGAATATTGCCCCCCGCTTTTCCTTCAAGACTTTGCGAGGCTTTCCCCGAGCCCCCAACTTGGAGTGAGCTGTGTGTCCCTTCATCCTCTCTCAGCACTTGGCCTGCCCGCTTTCACTTCACTTCTTTTCCTCTCAGACTTCACTCCGTCCCATCGGCTGGCCAGGAGGTCGCCTGTGCGTACACCCTGCCAAACTGTAGCATCTTGAGTGTAAGGCGTATGCTGTCACACTCAGCATCAGGCTTACGTACAACACAGGTTTGCTGAATGTTGAGTGCATGAAGAAAGAAGTGAAGGAGGCTTGCTGTTTTGCCCTTCTTTGAGACTAGGGTTATTGTCACCAGTATTTAAGTGTTATTTTGTAGTGCTTTTTGGATTCCAGTTTATCCCCTTCAAAGCCATGGAAATGGGAAATGGAAAAAAAATAAAAGAACCACACAAAGAAGGAAAAATAATATGGTTAACATAACAGTTGGTTAAAACCTGAGGTTAAATAAAATTAGAAAGGATTACGTTGTAACCATGCCTGAGTTCAGGAACAGATTGATTTCTGAGCCCTTCTTACTTAGAAGTGGCGTTTGAAAGCCTCCTTTTAGTGATAATCATTTAGATCATGTTTCAAACACATGTAACTTTTAGTGATAATTCTCTGAAATTAAGTATTTTTCACAGAATGAAATTTTTACTTTAACTCCTCTTATATGGTTTATTCTAAAAGTTAAAGGGCAAATATAATCCAGAGATTAGATTTTTATATTCTCACTGAATAAGTTATCAGAAATCTCTTCCATAGGATTGCCAGGCACCAACTAAATATATGGAACACCTGGTTAAATTTAAACTTCAGATAATATTTTAGTATAAGTATTCCCTGTGTGACATGTGGGACATACTTACACTAAAAAATTATTCATGATTTATTCGAAATTCAAATAACTGGGCAGTCTGTATTTCTTCTAGCAATCCTCTTCCACCCCCAGATGACGTGCTGCTAATTATTCCTACAAATATTCTTTAGACTGTTAGACCCACTCTAAACTTTTGGAGATTAAAATAGTTTAACGGGTAGTAATAAAAATGCTACTGAATCTTTACGGTTTAGTTAGCCTAATTTACAAATGAAAAAAAAATACTAATGGACTGAATTTTAAGAATTGTATTTTATTTTTCATTTTATCAGCAACAACAGCAACTAGATACCAAATTTCTTGTGACCTTTGAAGGATACTTTTCCTCCAACCCTCAAAAATAGAAATAAGTGAACTCTAATTTGAAAGGGTTTTTGAACAATAGCAATCAGCTTCCCATCTCTTAGTGTGCTTGGCCCCAACCATGCATGTTCCTGACTGGGTCAGTTAATGGTCAGATTGTTGGGTCGGAGGCAGAGCTCCTTGCTCCTCCCATGAATAGGCCTCCTCATCAGACAGAAGTCTTTTCTCTGAATTCTCTTAAGACCGTTCTGTTCAACCATCACATTTAGAAATGGCTGTGATACTACAGGTTTCACTTTAAAAGCTATGCAAATTATCATGGGCTTAGTTTTTTTTTTTTCAATAAAGCTCAGGCTGTTAAAAAACTAAAAGGGCCTGAGTTTGCCAGCGTTTCCACAAAAATTTAAAATATGAGCCCTGTGCCAAACATCCTTCACTTTCTTCTTCCTCCCTGTCAAGTGATATATGACTGCTGTAATATCGGTCCTGAAGGGAAGGACTAAAGAAAAGGGACTGAAAAACTATTTCCAAGTGCTGCGTCCTTGATGTGTTCAGCCAAGTTGTCTTCAGTTGTCTAATATCTTTTTCTAAAATCTGCTGTGCACAGTTTTGCCTTGTTCACAAAGACAGTGGTGGTCGTAAAAGCTTTTTGGTGCATTTCCTAGTCTATGTGTGCTTCATCTGTCTGGCCATTTGATAGTTCTTGGACAGGAACTATGTCTATCTCTAGAATAGCCTCTAACTCCTTATTGGCATCCAATACTGTACTATGGAGCCAGTAATAAATTTTGTTTGAGAAGCTGCAGAAAACATTTTTGTTATGGTAATGGTACTGAAGAAATGGCAGAGAAAATTCAATCCAAGTTAAGGAGTCAGGAAAAGAAGGGAAGCTTATTTTTCTCCTTTTATTACTGTCATCAGCAATAATTTTTTCAGTACATAAAATTACCTACACATGACTTTGATAGGAGCTAAGAAATTACTTTCCCCATCGGGAGAATTGGGATGCTTTAAAATCCCCAATCCATCAGGTTTTAAGCATTGGAGATTGTTAAAATGGAAGAGTGATCAGGGCTCGGTTCTATTATCAAATGGACTCAATGTCAGATTGCTAAGCCTGTTAATGAAGAAAGCTGGGCTGCAATGATCTGGGACTCAGAATAGGTAAAGTTTGAATGAAAGAAAAGGGAAAGAAGGGTCAAGTGTAGGTTATTGCCAGGCCAGGGGAATGCACTGTAACACAAGAGTCCTTACAGATATGGGAAAGGTAGCCGGAGTACTAAAGGGAAACTTTACCCTGGGCCACAGTTTGGGTATTAACTAGCTGCAGTCTACACTTGGCTGCTCACTGCTGGTCTGCAGAAAATCTCACCAGATGCTTAACAAGCCTAGAATGACTAATTTTTTTTTTTAGTTTAAATTTATTTTGCTCTAAATTCTTCCTTGACTAAACTTCTCATTCCCAATCACAAAAGCTCAATAGTTGAAGGAGAAGTCAGAAAAGCACTAGATAATATAATTGCAACACTTATAGCCCTACCAACAGAAGGTATAGCGGTTATTAAATCTTATTCTTCCAAATGCCAGCAGCAAAGTTTTGGTAGTAGTCTAATCCTCATGGGACTCTTTGAATTACGCTAGGTCAGAGTTGCCCAAATTTGAGTCATTCAACCACTAGTACTACAATTTCTGTGATACCAATGAGTCTTATCAACCATATTATTTACTTAATATTTTATTTAAATTACCTTTAGAATGCATTTCAGATGGAAATTATATCATTATCATAAATGGAGAAAGTGTCACTTTTCATAGCTAGAAGGTAACCATAAAAATAAAATTAACTGAAAGCAAAACAATGTTAATTCCAGCTAGCTCCAGCAGCAAGTGAAAGCCCATAATCTAAAGCCTGTTCTTCCTTGCCAAAAAGAGAAAGGAGCAAGTTTAGGGAGTTGTCAGTGATAAAGCACCAAACTGAGACATGTTTCCTTGACAGAACCAAGAAGACTGAAAAGGGAGTGAAAATGGCGTAACTTTCCACCACATGATTCTTGAAATCCATGATGCCCTAGAGAACCCTAAATCATCTTATATTCGGTGCTGTGTTTCCAACTCAGAGGCACGGCTGCTGTGGGCTACAGTGCATTTGAGGAGTAAATAATTGACTATAAAGAGGATTGTTAATAAACCCTGTAATTTATAAAATTCCATTCAGGATCGTTATGAAGTGTGGACAGTATACTCATTACCCTTTATAGGCTTTACGAATCTTTCTGGACTATTATTTCCCAGACTAAAAATTGCTGATACAAATAGCTTGTGCATTGATTGAAATATATTCAACATTTATTGTATATTTTAGTTTAAATTATTCATTTGATCTCTTATTTACATGCTGTTTTTACATCTTTTCCTTATTTATAAGCATATCTTGATTAAATGTAATAAAGTGGTAATATCTCACTTTAAAGATGTCCCAAAATATAAGCATACTACAGTTCTGGCATTTCCAATCAAATGGTAACATTTTGTGTATATTGGCTATTTCATCCATTTTCTGAGAGTTCACTGAGACTCTATAAAATGAAGTCAGAAGTAGGGGATTTTCTCCTGTTCCTGATTTATTCTTGCATCCCAATGGTCAGCATTTACATTTTATATTTATGCTACACAACTCTCTTGGCAGATCTGCACATGGCTAATTTCCTCACATATCTTGCAGTCTTCTTGGAAATCAGGTTTATGGTACTGTTACTTTTGGTCAGAAACAAGAAGCACAAGAGTGGCTATTAATTCTCAGCATTGCTTAACCTAAAAAAGAAAGCTCTTATTTCTTTTGCTGTGGGAAGGGGTGGTGGTGAGGGGAGACAAGCCAGATCTAAAAATAAACTGGATTTTCTTTCTTATTCATATGTAATTAGAGCCCCTTTGTAACTACTGCTTACTGCCTCAATAGTTATAGGAAGAATAAATAATATGTATTTTTAAATGTGGCAAAACTAAGAAAGCAGTAGCCAGGGCTGCATCTAATTTATCAACTTGGTGATTAAAGGGCTGGCTCTGGAGGCTCCAGACATCTGGGGACCCAGAGATAAAACAGAGCAGTTGGCTGTGTTTTCACTAATGAATCTAGGGCTTGAAAGATATCAGGCAATTTTAAAGAAAAGCAGCAAGGACGAGAGACATTAGACAAGGCCAGTAGGGTAATGAAGGGCAAGGCCGGTTACTGAGAGAGAAAATTACTTCATTTTCTGTGATAATGCTTCTGGTGTGCTTTGCAGGTCTCTCCTCACACTTTGTTAATATGACTGTATCTACATACAACATCAGACTGCTACTCACAGTATAGAAGGAAAGAGCCTTGGAACATTCCACAGAGGGGCAGAGGGCTTGGGTCTATTATTTTGAAAGGAGGAGGCTAAGAACAATGGTAGCAGAAGGGGGTTAGATTGCAAGGTTGGGAACGGTGCTTTAACAGAATGTGAAGGACGCACAGGGTTAAATCAACACGAAGGACACAGCCAGGAAAAGAAAGAAAAGGCGAGCAAATATACTCTGGAAATGCAGAATCGTTTGGAGGATGAGGTGGGACAGAGAAGATGACTAGCCCAGAGTCGTTCAGTGTATCTGCAGAGCAGAGCTGTGGGCTAGTCTGCTCACTGCTTTTTTTCCCTCCCAGCGGCCAAAATAAAAGGGCATTGGACACCTGATTCCTCCTCAGCTAGCTGGGCAGTGGACACATTTTCTGCTTAGTGGGGGGAAATGTGCAGTATTTTAGAAACAATTCCAGAGTATATTTAGCTCCTAAAGCTGGCGCATACAAATGTCACATTCCTATGAGACAATCGACCCAGTGAAAAGAGCACCTGCCAGAGGCCCTCAGAAAGCCCACGAAACCCTCGCATCCCAGGAGATGCTGCACACACGGATGTGACATCATTAAGGCATCCACGTCAGGGAATGAAACGAAAAGAAGCGAGAGGATTACAGATTGGGTCAAGTTAAGGAACGTCATAATGAGTCAGGAAAGAAACAAGACTTTTCCACAGAGTAACGCCACCACCAAGTCATAACACAGAGTGCTTGGCAAAAGAAAACAAAAAAAGATCAAAAGAAATCATGATCCTTAAAAACAATTCAGAGCAAAATGGAAATCAAAATCATAAAAGTCATGGTAAAAGGAACATTAAAGCTACATCTTTCAAAAATTTCTGCACAGCCTCTCATTGTCTTTGCCCCATCAAATACCTAATTGTCAAAAATCAAACTCAAATTTGACAGGGCAAGGCAAGGAGCGAACGGCACAAGAACAGCGATCATGTTAAACACCCATGCAGTCCCCTCTGCCACCATTGTTTGACAATTTGTAGACTGCTTCCAGCTTTGTCAATATTCATAATAAGACCCCAGAGAACGAACAATGCCGAATTTTAAAATGATGTCAAAGTGTTAATTGGACTCTCTGATAACCTCCATCCCTTGGGGGAGTTAACGATTGGAGAAAATTCAAGCCACTGGTCTCAGTGAAGTGAAGAACAACATAATTGTAACCAACAGCTAGATATTGGGTTGACATATTTAATGCTTTACTGGAAAGGCTGTTTGGTTTTTAGAAAGCTGCAGTGGGCAAACACAAAGTGTTTTTACTGCGTTGTCTCTTCTTGAGAACCCAGCCAAGACCAATACCTCTGCGGTCTGGAGCCACACAAGAACAAACAGTGGCACATGCTGGGGGGCGTGGCCTGCAGTGGCTGTCCTGTCCCGCCCCGGGTAAGGGCAAGGACCCCTCCAACTTACAGAGGCTGCTGAGACAAAAGCCGCTTTTAAAAAAAGATTTGGGGCAGGGCACATTAATATGTTACAGAATAATAATAAAATCGATTAAGGGGACAGGCTGAAGAACAAGTTAAATGGGCTACACCTTCTCGTTCTGGCTCAGCACATGGAGTGCCGAGTGTGCAGCACTCTCAGGAGATGAGATGCAGGAGAGAGGACGGAGATTCAGCATGTGAGGCTCCCTAGAACACATTCTCTAAGAGTGCAGATGGGATAGGTACGCAGAAAACCCTGAGGGAGGACGTGGTAGAGACTGTCCTCCAAGGGTCCCTGTGGCTGGACTCAAGTTCCTGCTTGGATGAAAGTCTTGAAAACATATAGAAGTAAACAATTCTGAATAGGGGGAAACAGCTCGCAATATAACTGGGCTTTTCAGTCTGATTTACAAGACTGTTTTTCGGACAAGTGAAGGCCTCTTTGGTTGCAGCTGCCATGCAAGTAGGATGTGTTACCAGAAGCAGCAAATGGTAAGAAAAAAAGATGACATTTCCTGTCTCTAGCTGAGCAAAGAAAGCAACAGAGAATTTAGGACAGTTCACAGTTGAGTCCCTTTCATTTACTGCAGCTTCCTTTCTGTTTTAAATGCAGAGCAATTCTGCTTGATTAAATCACATATTTTTGCTTTAGCTGTTGTTCTGTAAAGGCAATTACAGTATGTCTCAGGACCATGGCTCTGTTCAAATTCAGGGCCATGGGAGAGTGAGAGATGCTACCAGCCAGAAAAGGCTTTGCCCTGCCATCTCTCCATTCGCTGATTAAACGGGCCTTTACTTTGAGTATGCGCACTTGCCAAAGCCCTCACTGCACCCCCATTCAATTACGGTGCAAAACGAAGACCCAAAAATCACAGAACGAGGGAAGAGGAGTGGAAAGGGATCTCAGGAACCTGCATCGGCTTCGGGCCAGGCCACACTTCTTTTGGGTGGAGAAAGCCTAGCGGCTGTGTTATTTGTTTTGTGTGGTTTCTCCTTGCTTGGGCAATAATTCAGGATCAAGCCTAGCACAGAGGATTGGGTTGCAGTCTTTTTTGAGATGCTTTCAATCATACTGTGTTGGAGGTTCTTAAACTTTGCTGTGATTCAGCTGGAAGCAGTTACATAGTCCTCCCTGCTTTTCCCTCCCTCTCCCCCCAGAGGAAGAGGCAATTCCAAGGCCTTACCCTTCTCGTCTTGGTGATTATGGGAAGACACTGCCCCCAAAGAGTCTGTGCTGTCAGGTGAATGGAGCAGATTCTTCCAGTCCAGCATTCCTCCCCTAGACTCATACCCCTCTTGAGCCGCCGAATCTGACGTGGTGGTGCTGGGCAAGAGGGAACTGGAGTGCCCTGTTTTCATCACAAATATGGTTAGGGAAGCATCACTGGAGACGCCCACAGTCCCTTTGCTCAGAGGCCAGGAGGTGGGACACCCTAGCAGGCTGTCAGTGGGGTTCAGCAGAAGACCCCTTGAACTTAGAGAATAAAAGGTCAGGTCCCATCTCTGCTGCTTGCTGGGTGAGCCTCGGGGAGTCATTTAACCTCTCTGGGCCTTGATTTTCCTTGTGCACCAAATGGAGATGAGGCCACTCACCTCACCGTTGAGAGGATAAAGTGACATAATGGTAAAAATACCTAGCAGTGTCTGACACATAGTAGGTGCTCAAGAAATACTACTATCCTTCTCTGGCATCCCCATAGCAGCACTGGTGGCAGCATGAATCCACTGTGGGGACACTCTTTGTGACTGAGGGGGGAGGTTTATGGTAGTGGACCAGCCTCTCCCCCAGCACAAGCAGCTCAGCTGTCCTGAGCCTTTTCCCTGGAGGGCGTGTCTAGTTTCCAGCTTTTCCAACCAACAGGCATTCCTCTTTCTGGGAGAAGTGACTGCTTTCTAAAGGGACCTGCTCCCACCTCCTTTTCACTGCCGTGGAGGCCTCAAATGCTCCATGTTGTTATGACTTTGCCTTTCGTGTCTTAATTCCAACAGTGTTATTTTCATGGTGTTATGAGTTGTACTTGTGAAAGGTGGTTTTTGAGGCCACACTGACACTATTCTGATAAGAAAGACAGCTTTTTGAGGTGCAGAGTAGCCTGTGACAGGATGTCAGGAGAATGGCTGGTTTGGGAATTAGGGTGGACACTGGGCATTTCCTGTGTGTACATACCTAAGCCTCCCCCCCATCGTTCCACAGGTTAAGTGCCGATCATGGCTTTGATCTACACTGGCACAATGATTTAAAGAAGCCCCACTACCTGGTGTTCTTTCTGGTAGAAATAAAATATAACCTCTCCACGATTTTCAAGTAGTCTTTGGTTTATTCCACCATTTGACCTATAGCAACCTCTTGAGTAATTTTTAGGAAGACATCGGGGAAACTACCATGAATGAATAATTGGTGCCTTTGGTAGAAAGCAGGACAGATTCCTAGGTGACTTCAACCTTGGACGGTGATCACCAAGTATGTGATAAATAAAATACTGGTCACCATAAAGAAAGATTATAATGATCAATGCATTTTCTTCTTCTTTTTACAATTATTATTGGATGTTGGATTCCCAGGAGACTTTACTACTGCCAATTACAAATATATATGTGTGTGAGCAGGAAAAAGCAAGTCAGCCAAGTGGCTTATCTAAGCTATAATGATTTCTATGAAAGTACCACACTTAAATGCCACAGCAAAGCTTTGGTAACATTTAAGAGTGAGCTTTCTGTATAGAACTTGTTTGGCTCGCACACAGCTTCAAACATCCACTTTGCAGCAAATAGTCTGGTTCGTATCCAACTGCTAAAAACATGTTCATCTAAGACTCAAGAATGCTTGATCGAGACTTCTTGTTTTTACAGTTCTGGGTTCCACATCTCATCTCATAATGCTGATTAGAGAACGGGGGTAAGAAAAGAACCTAAAGTTGGAAATACAGAATTACTTTTACTTCCTCTTGCTTATATTGAGGTCCAAAATATAGCCTGTATTTTGTCTACTCTTCAACACTGCTCTGAGGAAATATACAGCTAACCTAAGGGAGAATTCAGCGCTCTCAGGATAAGCAAACAATTAGAAATAGCTTTGTACTGAGTTAGAAAGGGGGGATGGGGATAAAAAGCCAGTCCTCCAAGTAGCAAAAATTTCTTTTACCTGAATTGAAACGCATTTTGAGCACTTTCAATTTAACTGTGTTCAAGGGGCAATTTTATGATAATGCCTTAAGTATGGTTTAGGGAGAACATTTCTTAATACAGTAATCTAGGGGAAATATATGCCTACGGGACACATTCTCTGTAGAAAGACTTCTTGGACCATATGCTGCAAATACGTGGAAAACTCATTGGTAATGGAAAGCTATAGCTACGAGAGGATATTAATGTGGACCAGATGGTGGTTAGGTAGGAAAATGCTTTACACAAATGTCAGAAATTAGCTCCTTCCTATTGCTTAAGTGTTAGTTTCATACCCACCCTGTCTCCATTCTCTATATGTAAATCTAGAGAAACCATGCATCTGATGTACTCGAAAGAAAAAATATATAACAGCATGAGGTTTGTGATTTTGTAAACTTAATGCTTGAGGATAGGCACCACGTGTCACTGGTGAGCCAAACAGTCAGAGAAAGCAGTACTGATTCTCAAAAATTTTAGAGCCGCCATGCGAAGGACCGTTAAGCAGTTCTTAGTTTAAAATCAAAGAAGTATATGATTATTGCCTAAGTTTAAAATAATGTTAAAAAGGAAGTCACTTCATTTCTTCCTAGAATGTAATTCTACAGGCTATGTTATTTTTGTGCCTTCCCTAGGAGACTTTGTAACCAAAGCAATGCTACAAAAATAGGTAATCATTGGTGGGTACAGTATTAGACGTCAATAGAATTGAAACCTATAATTTTGTCTTGTTAACCCAATTAGGGAGGCCATATTTTAATTAATGGAGTTTATGATGTATAATTCTTATCACAAAGAGATAGATTTTACGAGTTAACTTTAGTATGCATATTGTTTCTCTCTATCTACAAATCTCTGTGATGCCAAAGGTTAGAGATCCTTCAGACTAACCTATTAACAATGATTATAGACGATTAGACACAAAAAGAGACACTGTATCAGTACAACAGAGGAAAAGAGAAGGAAAATGCCAGGGTCCAATTCACTAAAAAAGGGTTCTCAATCACGTAACGGGTGCTGTGCAGAGCTTCTGCCAAGCAAGGAGTGTGTGTCTCATTGGAAGGGTCTCTTTTCTGGACTTAGGCAGCTGGGGTGCTGTCATTCACTTCCTGGGCCTGCAGTCAGCCAACGGCCTTTTCAACGGAAACACTAAGGACACAGCTAGAAACAGTGGGTGCACTTTGCACTGTGGGGCTGGCTTCCTAATCTACATCCGTGCTCTTGAATGTAGCGGTTTGGTATTTCACTTGATGGTACAAGTACAGCACCTCGTCCAGTGCCTGGCACTTACTAGGCACTGAATAAATATTGGATGAATGAATGAATTAAATCTATCCTACATTTGTTAACTCCAAAATAAGCATATCTTCACTAGTTTGTGAAAAGAAAGTTCCCTGTATTTTTCTAATTACTGTCTGGACCAGCCCTTGTTTTGATGGTCAATCAACTGTCTAACCAGTTCACACTGGATAGACTCAGCCTGGAATGGACAGGACCATTGGTTAAAAGGAATACTCCAGCTCTTCTTTAGTTCATCTCAGAAACCACTGATGGAGAGCAGGGAGTGAAGGGTGTAACATTGTTACAGTGTTAACATGGAGGAATTAATAAGTCCCTTTGTGTGTGTGTGTGTGAATGATTTTTGTTCATAGAGAACATCCCATGGTTTAATTGTTCTATCTATATGAGAAATTACCTGGGAGTTAAAATTGGTCTTAGTACAAATTGATGAATGCTAGGGAGGTTGCTGGTTCAATTAGATTGAAGACCTGAATTTCTCAATATCTGGTAAAGATTACTCAATTATAAGGAATGATTGCAAAGTATGGTATTGTAGAAGGGCAGATGCTAAGTGGGTTCTCCTTCTGAAGGACAAACTAAGTTAGGTGACATTTGCCTCCTGAGAATTTTTTTTCTCCCAGTAGTTGGTGTTGAACATTCTGGCTTGAATCACAGATGAGGGAACGTTACCGGTGGATGAATTCTGGGGGCTCATCTACTTCACACTGCCTCACACTTCAGGGGAGGACAACCAGGAGAAACCAAGCTTTGTTTTCCAGCTTGTAAGACAGTCATTAGGACTTTCAGAGGGGCCTTTTATTTAAGCTACTTCGACACATCGCGTGAGAGTTTACATGGAGCAGTTAGACACACTGGTAGCCATCCTGAACTATTTCTTTGAATCCTAAATCCAGCTGGCTTTCTTTTCTTTCCTATTTTATTATTTCCCTTATTTCCCCCCTTCCTTTCTTACCTACCTCTACATGTAAAGACTGCCCTAGAACTGGTACTGTCCTTAAACACAAAACTGTAGCATGTCTGCGTGTCAGTGAACCTTGTAGTCCTCGTTATAATGCACACGCTTAACTTTACCACACACCCTCTTGTCACTTTATATTTTAAAAACACATGAAGAGTTCACCCTAATAAATATTGGGAGGAGCTTTGAGAAATGCAAATGAAACATTTCAACCACATTTCAACTTTTCTTATAAAGAGCTCAGGATATTCTGTTTATGGACGTAATAGCTTTGTTCAGTCGCGTGTCTGTGCATTTCAGAGCAGGTCAGTGGGGTGACTCCCGTCTGCCCGTCCTGTGTGCTGCGCCACTCTCCCTTGTCCACATTCTAAAGAAATCTTGAGGAAAACATGTCTAAATATTCTCATCCTTTGTGAACTTGAATTCTCATGGCCACTATCATGCTATATTGGAAAGTGTTGCCTAGTAAGAACTCAGTGTGTTCACCCTGTATAGATTTTTCCCCTGCAGAATGTGCTGTCGCGAAAGTCAGCATTTTGGGAATGTTGCTCTCTATCAGTTAAAGAGCTACGGCCGATCAGGTATAAGTACTATTCTTTTATCTTGGACATCCTTATGTCCAAAAGTAATTTTTTCTCCCTCAAGAACTCATTAAATACATTCACCAAATTCCTACAGTTGGCACATTTCACATTATGTGGATCATGCTGTAGGATTCAGTCTCATACATCAAAAACAAGTAGAGCGATTTTAAGGCATCATGAAATTATAATTTTAGTGAATTGGGACCCTGAAGTAATAACAAAGATTCTGATCCATGGTGTTTAGGAATGAAAACTATAAACTACCACAGGGTGAGTGGCTTGAAGAATTAAAAAAAAAAAAAAAGAAAGAAATCCATAAACTGACCATATACTGTGTTGTAAGACATTTCATGATCTGGTAGAGGAGTTGAAATGTCTACAAAAAAAATAATGAGAATAAAAAAATTAAAAAGAAACCTAAAGTTTGAAAATACTGAAGAGGATTAGTGAAACAGGATTTCCTAAATAGATTTTCATGGGTAATTAATTGAGTAATATCTTCCTTACCATTCAACGCCACGAAGGAATCTGAAAGACAAAAGGGAGGAGGAGGTTACTTACGTTTAGCAAGCGCGTAGTGTGACTGACACGGCAGTGAGTGGGAATGAGCTAATATAGCACTATGATAACATACGGTACCCAATGCTAAGTAAATACACTTCAGTTTTGGCTTTGTAACATGAGATGCTTTCTTTCCCATCCAATTTCATACCCCCATCTCTTCCCCAAGTGAGTTTTCTCAGTCACTGCTTTGTTGCCAAGAGACAGAGAAAAAACAAGAGTTAGTCAAGAAATGGAAACTGCGATTCTCTGTGTTTCTGAGAACTTAGGTCCTCCTCTATACTGAGGGACACACATGTGGATAAAGTAAGTGACATCAGGACACTTATAAAGTGCTTTTAATAACTATACCTAAGGAACAGCAGATTGTTTCCAAGTAGAAAATGAGTATCAGTCTATGATATCAATAGTCTTCTGTCCAAAGTGAATAAAAATGTTTCCTTTACAAAAGTAAAAAAATAAAAATGCATTGCCCTTAGGGGACTTGTAAAAAAATGATAAAATATCTTTGTTTCTTTTTTACATTCTCTCATTCCATCCTAGCCACCACGCTGTGAGGAATGGTCCGGTCCATCACAATGTTCTGAACTCAGCAGGGGCTTCAGTTAGGTAATTAAAAACAAAAATAAAGGTAATTACACACTCAGGCAACATACCAGGTGTACTGTGTGTCTGGGTTAGGGCACTGGTTCACCCATCCTCCTCCTCAGCCCCTGACACCGGCTCTTTATACCTTTCCTGGTGTCCCCTGAGAATCCTGTTAGAGAGTCATTGCACACCAATTATCTGAACCCTCTGAGTGCCTGTCGGTGAGGAGGTTTGCCTAGCAGAAGTAGGTCACACTCCGGCAGGAGCACAGGTTGCTGCGAAGCTGCTAGGAAAGGCAGCAGAGGGGTCAGGTTGGCCTCACCTCCTGGCCAGAGAGGGCATTCTCAGTGCCTCAGCAGGGGTGGGATTCAAGGTTAGGCAGTGCATGAAAACACAGAGCCTTGACCGCTGAGATTAAAGAGTAAGTCACTGGCTTGGGACCTGAGGGTCTCCCCTGTGCTAGACACTGAGGCTTCCTTCGGCTTTTCTGCCGAGGATATAGGTGTGGTGTGAGCCTACTGGTGTAGCAGACACGTGATAGAGGTATTAACTATTTTTCCATTTTTTTCATACATTTACCTATGAAACCCAAATCAACACCCCAGTTTTCTACAGATGCCCATACCACCAGATCATAAGAATATGATGTTAGCTAATTAAGTTCACTCACAAAGAAACACGCATAAACCAAAATCTGTTTCGCTGAAAATGGAGCGTTAAGGTACCAAACTGATTAAGATCCATGGATCAAATTGTTTTACTGCATGAAGTAACAGATCTTTTGGCAATGACACTGTATCCTATCATGATTTCTTAACTCGTTAAATTTCATGTGTGAAGAAATAATAAACTTTTGCTGAAATACAACGTTTGCAAACAAAAAAATATATGGTGAAGAATTGGGAGATAAGGCTGCCTTATCTCTGTAACTGATTATATCTGATCTTTATACAAATATAAGGTAGAAAGTTGAATGACACGTTAGCATTTTCAGGAGAATTTCGGTATTAATCAGATCACAGGACAACCAGGATCCTGTGCATGAAGTTCTAACTATAATGTTACTGTTTAATAACTTTTGAAATGAGCTCTGAGATTAGCATAAGTTAATTTCTATGAAAAGGTTATTTTTGAGACACTTTGTACTTAGTGGTTTATTTTTGAAAAATTTTTTCTACTGCACGTGTTAACAGACATAAATCTAATTTAAAAAATAATTACTTTTTTTATAGTGTGTATGTTCAAGAAAGATAAAACAGTGCCACCATTCAATTAAGAAGCTAGAGTGTAATGCCCAATCTTTTTATTATTTGGCTAAAAATTACAATGTAACAGCAAATTTTAAAAAAGAACAAAAATGGCTTTTAAAAAATGAAAATGCAGATGTAACTTACTCTTCTGTTATAATTAATATCTTGTAGAGTGAATTATAATAATGAAGTAGGTGCCAGCATTTATAGCAACAACATTGGCTTTAAAACACACCATTTTCTTTATTTGATATTTGGAAGATGGTTTCTGTTATTTATGCCTATTTCGGTGCCAGCTGTGCTTGGCTCCACATGCCGGGAGATGTTTCCAGGCCATTCGATAAACCATCTCTGCCCAAAGATAAACGTGGACGAAAGGCTTTAACTTACTGTGACAGTCTCCGAGACCTTCTGTACTGCCGCGCTCTATGTCCTGTTCGAAAGTTAGTCTTCAAAACAGGAGGGAGAAGAAAAACAGAAACAAATTCAATAACGCGAGTCACTATTCTGGTTTAGTTCATTGAAGCAATTAACTCAACTTGATAAACGGAGTGGCATGTGCAAGAAAATAAGTATGTAACAGCTCGACAATTTATCTCTGAAATTTATAGAAGTGAGTGTTCTGTGTAAGAATCTCCAAAGAGAAGCCATGGTTTAAGCAGTTAATTCAGATATTATTCAGGAGTTAATTAGTTTGTGCATTATTTACATCCCTCTTTTATTCTGATTCCCTGATCATTCCTTAAACATTTAAATGTTAAAACACACAGTTATAAACAATATAAAAGTCTGTAAGTTAAAAATAAGTTTTTTTCCTCTCTACTTTCTCTTTCACTCTGCCTCTTGCATTCCTAGGCCTTTACCTATTTCCTTGCTTAGCAACAACTTATATGACAAAGTGTTAAAAGGTACACATGGCCAGCGGAGAAGCGGGGCCCACGACGAGAAGCCTGGGAGGAGCCTTGCTGAGACCGCTCAGGTGTGCGGTTCACGCTCCCGGTCCTCAAGAGTGCGAAGCCCATGTGGGCCACCCACACGCGTGCTCTTCTCTCACATCCACTTGGCCAACACAGGGCTGCATAAGCTACACAGCACTAATGAGACTAATCTTAATATGCATTTTGGTTTTTAACATAAGCACTCTGGTATCATCCAAAAGAGTATAGTCCTTTTGGGGTGAACTTTGTGCTTCTTCCCACAATGTCATTAAAACTCCTATGTTGCAGCTGTCTTCAGAGTTTATTTATGAGCCATACAGGAAAACCATTTTGAAATTCACTCCTTAATCTAATAATTTACTGTGTTTGTTTGCTAATTTTTTTTACTGTTTTAAAACATCAAATTCATCCTCCAAGGATAAAGATTTCTAGTAGCAATGAAAGCCAGTATTCATCAGGCCTGAAGACCTCTTTCCAAGGAAAGCTGTGCATTTTTTGGAGCAATGTTCATGTACATGTTTTGAGGAACATGTATGTAGATCTTTAAGGGAACAAATCTGGAGTTCATATGTTAATTTAGAAATGATTTTTAAAAATCAGTCTTATTACCTTTGGTTACACCTTGAGTCTAGAAAGGACATAGGTCATGTCTTAGCTTTCCTCGCTGTGCCTTGTGATCCTTCCCCCTTCACGTCAAGAGTTCCCGTGAGAAATACAAAGTGCTAGCACTGTAGTATGTCTATATTGCTACTTGTAAAGCTGATCTAATAATATATAGAAGTCAGCTCTTTGTTTTAGTCAAATTTCCAGGTCAGACAGAGTTATCATTAGCCCTGTTTATAGGAATTCTTTCCCTCTACCGTATTATGCAGGCGGTGGTCATGAAATGCCCGTCTGTCTATGTGTTTAGCGGTTGTAAAATGGGAGAGGAGATTCAGAGCGGTGTGAGGGCCATTCCATCCCCCTCGGATCTGGGGGAGTTGAAGGAATTGGCTAAGGAAGAACTGTGCTGCCATATGGCATCTTCCTTGTGTTGCCATACCCTGTCAAGGACATAACCTGTTTTTCCAATGTTATTTTGGATTTCACAGCCACTGAAGTAAAAACAAAAAAGAAACCTCTTCACTAATACCATCTAAGCACTTAAAGACAGAGTAACAATGTTAAGCACCAAAATCACAGGCGTGTTAGACAGCCCCGATCTAGCTGACCTGCTGGAGAACTGCCAAGAACTGACTACCTAGTGAGTAATAGGGTCACTGTTCTTCAGCACAGAAGGATTTATCGGATGTATACCACATGCTTGCGGTACAAATGCAGCGCTTAACAAATGCTCCACAATTTCTTCTCAGCCTTGCATGGTCAATTAGAGGAGCCAGTGTTGTGAGGGCTGGACAGACCACATCACTAATCTAATTGGTGTCCAACTGCTCCTTTTCTCCGCTGTTGTCGAATCGCAACGATTAAGGCTTGCGCCTCCTTGTCCCTCTCTCCAGGGAACACTTAGAACGCACTGTGCTTCTTCTCTCTGTGTTTTTAATCAGCCTGAGGATGGATGATTAATCAACTGGAAATCTGCCACATGTGATATTGGGGTGTTCTATGAAATGGGAGAAGGAAGGAGAGTGGCTGAGTGGGGTGGTATGTGTGAGCACAATTAACTGTATATAGGGAATGTATAGTACCTTACACTCTCCCACACTGCAGGTACCTTACCTGCTGCCGGGTGACAGGTGGGCACACGAGCCTCCTTCCTTTACCCAGCCGCAGTATGGGTCTCTGGAGGCGATGCAGGTTCTGCAGGAAGAGGATGGCCGTGAGCTACCTAGGACTCCTTTCTAAGCACCTCCTAATGGTCAATGGGGTGAAGTACATACTTTTTACATTTCCCATGTCGTTCACACCGGCCAAGGGGAACCTTTATCACGCAGGTGGAGAATGCAACATACAGAGAGTTGCTTGCTTTGTCCAGTTGCAATCCCATAATCCTCTTGTCTTCTACTCCATCATAGCTGCACCTAATTTTATAGGGCAGGATAATAATATTATTCAAAGTTTCTCCCAGGTCAGTTCTCTTTTTCCTGTCGCTACCCTGATACCCCACCTCCTAGCCTGCAAAGCTATCTCTTGATCTGATCTAACTGAAGGTGAAACAGATCCTTATGCATGCACATGCACACGCACATCACACACATACACATAAACACATATGTGTGTGTCTATATAAATACAGCACTGGCAAGGAGAAAATTTTTTTAGTGTATCAAAAGATTTTTACAAATAATAGTAAAAACCACCTGAAACTGCATAAAACCTAAGTCTGCCATGATTTTCTCAGAAAGAAAGGGATCACAATAACATAACAAATAATTACTAAGAAAGGACCAAACATTCTACATACTTTTCAGGGTTGTAAACGCTCATCTCCTCCAGGAAAAGGCTGTCATTTAGGAAGCCACTGTTTCCTATTCTGGCCAAGAACTTCAAGATGATCCCCTTCTCTGATCCCAGGAAAACCACAGTGTGGTTCTGATACGGCCCAGCAGCCGTGTCCACCGCGATTTTGGTGAGGCGGTACCTAAATGACAGGATTGCATTTTTTATCTCTGTGTTGGTCTGTCATTAAAGTGTCCTCTTTTCTACTTCCAACAGTTGTGACATTGCTTTCTAGCAATAACCTTAAGAGAAATATATGCATATAAATAACACTCTCAAGCTGTTCTGGTACGTTGTTTCCATATGCAGAGCATTAGAATGGCTCCAAGGGGAGAGAGGAGGTATGGTGTGTGGAGGCCAAGTTACATAATAAATAGGCAGCCATAACCATCTGAAACCACTCAGCAATGGTCCCTTCCATGAGCAACAAGGAAAGGCTAATGTCTCCTCTGAAGAGAGGAAGAAATAAGGGAACTCATATAACATGTCATTGGAAATAAAAGCAATGGCTACCATTTTTCATACTGTTCTTCTGAGGTGTACAGCCTTATCAACAAAATGCCACATTAGAAAGCTTTTCAATTGTATGTAGGAGGACTGAGACTTCTGAAGGATGTGCCAGCCAAACAAGGTCCATTTAGAGCAAAGGTGAAGGGCATCAGTCTCAACACATGTCTGGGATAAGTCCTGTTGGGCGCCCTCCCTCTCTGAAATCCCTCAGCCATTCAATACTCCATAGACACCTACTTGTCCTAAGTGCCATGGCAGGTGTCAGGAAGCATGGACCCCCCTGCAGGTTACACTGTTTCCATCTTACGGGCAAGAGTCATGATAATACTTCAATATTTATCAATAAAGGCACAGTTTAAAAATGATGATAAAGTTAACTAACATTTTGTTTGATGTCTGCCACAACTGGATGGTGCTAGGGAAGGCCTGTTGAATTGTTTGGAAATGAGCTCTAAATATATACAAGGAGGAGTTTTTAGTGCTTTCACAGATTTCAGATCAGCTATCCCATCTCTGTTGGCCGCCACTTCAGATAACAAATGCTAAAGTACGAACCTTCATACCGGTATATTTATGCAAATCCTCCTTTTGTCCGTGCGCTTTTTGCCAGTTAACAACCAGGCACAATGCCTGGATGGAATCTGCAGCTCGTTTTGCAGCCATATCCAACCAAACAGGTATCTGCATCCACTGCTTGGCTCTCTTTCACTACTCCCCTACTCTTGCATGGATTGGACTAAGGGCTAACCAGGAAGGAAGTATCTTTGTTTCCCCTAATTGCTGTTAGTGTCCAGTTAGCCCAGAAGTACCCAAACTCTTCTCACTGGGAAGGTGGGTGGTTATGTGGATTTGGGGGCATCCACCCGACTCACCAGCATTTCATAGCTGAATCAGTGTGCATAAGAGAAGACGTTTGTGGCATTTCTAAACATGATCCACTGAGATGAGCATAAGATGTAGAAGGGAAGCTCCGTTTAGGACTGAGTTTGCTTGATACTCACCTGACCATCGTCCTCAGGAACCACGGCCTGTTGATGATAGAAGGCACGGCCTCATCCATGAGTGGGTGTGTTTTGATGAAGTTCAGTGTGTCATCAGGAAACTCATTAGAGGTTGTATATTTTTCTAAGGAGGATGAGCCTGCGCAGCAACCTGGCCTGAAAAGAAAAAGATAGGGCCCTGACTGGTGTGGCTTAGTGGGCTGAGCATCATTCTGCAAACCCAAAGGCAGCCACTTGGATTCCCAGTCAGGGAACGGGCCTGGGTTGTGAGCCAGGTCCCTAGTTGGGGGTATGCAAGAGAGGCAACCAACCTATTTAGGTTTCTCTAGCACATCGATATTTCCCTTTCTCCCTCCCTTCCCCTCTCTCTAAAAATAAATAAAATCTAAAAAAAGAAAAAGAAAAAGAAAAAGAAAGAAAGGGAGGGAACTTATTTCATGCCTTATGGCAAATTCTTTGAATGAACCGCTTCTGTAAGCATCTGGCATGGAGGAGAATGTACCGTGGGCCGAGAGGAGGAAGTCGAACAATGCAGAATGCCACCAAATACAATGTGCTTAGATTTCCTCCAGACCTCCTCATTCCACAGAGGAGCCTCAGCCAGGGCAGTTCAGCCTTGCTGGGGGCAGCTTGGCTTCCCCCCAGAAGCACAAACAAATCCCATAAACAGTGATGGGGCTTGAACCAAGCGGGGGAGTGTGTGGTTTGCACATGTCTCATGGACGGCTCTCCGTGTCCTCAATCCCTGCGAGAAGTTCTCGAGGCCTTTGCCCCACAGAAGGAGAAAATTAAGCTGATGTTTCCACATTTGTGTTTTGGTTTTTACTGATGCTTTTGTTCTTGTTTGATTTGGGCAGGTATGAAAAGCCAATTACACTGAAGAGTCCCTCCTGAAAGGTCATTTCTTTATAACATCAAATTTGTTTCTACAAGGTTTCAGGAGTTGAGGGACATCTCAGTCAAGTCCGATCAGAGAAACACTGACCCTAATCCTCTCCAGACACCTGGTTTGCCTGATGGTGAGGGATGGAAATTGATAACAACGGCTAGTCTAGCCCCTCGCACACGCTGCTTCACGGCACGCGCCCGGCCCGCCCTGTGAAAGGATCCTGATGTCTGCAAGATGGGCCAGGCAAGCACATGGAAAGATGAGGGTAAACTCATTTCCAAAAGTGGAAAATCACTTCCAGTATGTTTCCTGGCCATAGCTAACACCATCTTCCACACCAAGGGCAACACATTATATAAGTTCACCCTGAAACCTGAGCCCTGAGGCCCAATTCCCCTTCCTGCCTACTAGAAGGTAGCTAACAGTTCCAGACATTGACTTAGAAAATCCATCTGAAGTTTTGCCAGAGCGTGCTTTTTGCACCTAGCCTGCTCTCCACAGGTAATGGAGTACGCACATGTCAGATAATTCAGATGAAGAAGACAGATAAACCATAAGGGTTCCTCTCCTGGGTACAGTGGTTCACATTATCTAACTTAATTCAATTAAATGGCTAGGTATTTTCTGTCGGGCGCTGGAGGTTGGAGGAGGTAGTTGGAAACCAAAAAACTTAAGACACTGGGCTGCTTTTCAGAGGCCCAGAAATTTGGTGGAGGACACCGAGCACACAGGGATGTTTCTGTGTAACTTAGACGGCGAATGCTGTAGTGATGGTATACAGTGTGTGCTGCATAAAGAGGGCAAGCGCTGGGTTGGGGACAGTTTTCTCCTGCCTCAGTTAAAGAGTGACTTAATTGCTTTAGTGTGGGGATTTGAGGGAGATTACAGAGGACCAAGAGGTTTCTGGATTATCTCTGGACAACAGGTTCCCAATGAAGGCAATTCTGGGGCATATTTTGGGAAGAGGGGAGTCTGGATTGCGTCTGGACCCAAAACCGACCAGAACCTGGCAGACCACAGGCATGTTAACGTCCATTGAACCTATGGTCTCTTCTTGCTCTTGGCCTGAGTCTTGACTGAGCTCTGATCCAACCTGATCAAAAAATCCAGGGAATGTCACTATATTTCACATTTTATTAGGGTTTAAAGACATTAGTCTTTGTAAAATTGAAGGGAAGTAGGGAGGAGCGGTGGAAATCTATCCAGCTGTGTGAATTTGCACAATACACTTTATCTCTCTCTGGGCCTCAGTTTCCTCAACTATAGATCATTGGAACTAGCTGGTCGAGGCTGGTCCGATGGTAGGGGGTTATCAGAACTCAACTAAAGTTAGAACTAGCTGGCCGAGATGGTCCTATTCATCCTAGGATTACATTCGATACACTACAGATTAAGCAAAAGACAAGAGTCATTGTTTTAAATATAATATAGGTAACTCTGAATTTTGCTTAAGTGGATGAAAGCCAATGACCTCATAGAGCTTTCTGTTGTGCCGGCATTTCTACCGATTGACTAGCATGGAACACACTGGTATGCAGTTCTCAAGATATTATCAGAGGAGCAAGCTGTACCATTTCTGGGAGGTCAAAATAGCCATATAAATATTTGCATGTACCTGGGCTTAGGCACTCGCTCATCAGGAACTGGCGTCCAGGTGGAATCTGGAGACTTCTGTTCTTTGAATCTTCCAGTAAAAACACTGGCAATGTCCAGCATGTCGTAGGCACAGACTGCAGACCCGGGGATGCTGCAACATGGCATTTCACACACAGTGTTACTCATGCAACAGGTGCACATACAGCTTGAAAAACATACTTCAAAGAAACTTCCCTATTACGGGCAGTTGAATTTACAGTTCATATTCTGAAAAATAAATGTAAGGGATCCTAGTGCATAAAGAGAATATCCCTGTGAATCAAAGTTTCATCAGTGGCCCTAAAGAAAGGGCTAGTTACAGCACACTCATAAAGAGAAAGAGCCTCTTCCCGTCTTCTGGAACTGCTTTTGTTTATAAGGAAGAGTGGTTGAACTGGTGATTTCAAAGTTTCATGAATTCCCTGATATTAACATCAGTCATCAACCCAAAAATAGAATCTTCACAAAACATTCTTCATCTTTAATATTGGTACAACTTTAAAGTAAAAGTGCCTCCACTGTCCACATATTGCTTCTTTGGATTTGGTACCTCCAACCCAGGACGCCAGGAGTGAGAATGAATGTGTGCGAAACCCATGAATATTTTTAGTCACTGTACAGGTTTTACTTCCTGTTTATTTGCATAAGACTGAACAATTTAAGTCTCTAAAGCATCAACACTTTGCAAATAAAGTGCTCTATTAAGTGCTAAATAATAATAATGACGGTAATCTCTACCTGTAATTGCATTCTTGCCTGGCACTCCTGGAAGGACTTGGGGATTTTTTTTTCATCAGTGGTGAGAGGCATGAATAATTCATTCATCTGGGTATACTGTTTGAACCCACGTTTATTTCTGACTATGGTTGTTCCTTGATTTTGATCAAATACATTGCAGGCACCAGCTGGCCGAGAGTTTTAATCAGGCTCTGAGGTTGCGGGCCAGCGCGCGGCACCAGCACCGGGGCGGCCTCAGCGCTCCGCGGTGCGGAAGCATTGCCCAGCGCAGAGAGGGCAGTTTAGTCTGGATTTGGCAAATGTTGAAAGGATATGGAAATCATTTCATAAATACTTAGACGAACTTTATGCCATTTTAAATTTCATATAACAGTTATTGAAGAACAAGTACAGCAAGAAATAGAGAAAAAATTAGAGAGTTTATTTAAAACAAGGTGGCAGAATGAAATTTAAAGTATTTTAAAATTAATAGTAGTAAGTTTTTAAGCAGTGTGCATATATATATATATATACACACCACATACACATATACACATTGTTTACAGAATTGAGGATATAAGACAGTGATCCCCATTTGTTTTGAAATTTAAATAATTTGGCATTACTTAATTTTGTAATGTACTTCATATCTCCCTTTCCTAAAAGTAACAGGTATACATATTTATTTTAAATATTAAGAAATACAGGATAAATACTGAATTATTTTACGAGGTACCTTGTAATAATTGAAGACACCCTAGGATTTTGTAATCTTCCCAAGGTTACAATCACTTGTGACACCCTCTCTTCTTCCCTACTGCACTCCCTGCCTCCTTCCTTTCATCTTTCTTCATTCATCTTTCTTCCCACCTGCTGTTCATTCAGCCTGTATTTATGGAATCCCTAATCTCAAGCAGTACGTGCTCAATAAATAACAGAGTACTGTTCTCGATGGACTCACAGTTCAGTGTGCATGCAAATAACAACGGTGATAATAAACTAGCCCAGGACAATCTGTTAAGAGCAGTGTTTAAAGAGTTATGCACAAGGTCTCACAGGAATGACTCGAGCTTAGACTTGGAGCATTCTTAGGGTTTCAGCGGGCAAACAGACAGTGGGTGGACAGGTGGACTTGGAGGAGAACAGGACGTGAGCAAACATGGCATGTTCAAGACAGACGTTAGTTCAGGAAGTCCGCGCCACTGGAGGAGGAGATGGGACAGACCTTGAGGGGTTTGTGTGCCATTCCAACGAACAGAGGGTTTCCCCAGTGCAAAGAGGAGCGCCTAACGGGTTTGAAACAGCCCGGCAGCGGCCAGGTCTGCATGAGTGGAGGGTGGGAGAGGAATGGAACTAGAGGGAGTCAAAACCGAAGAGGGATGATAACTGACAGATGAAAATGGGTGTGTGCATTTTTACCATGTGTTGATCTTACTGAACAAATATCTTTCTAAGACTGCATAAGCGTGTAGTAATTGAATGTTTCCTAGGGGCCTTCAAAGAAAATTCTTTAGATGGAGTATCTGTAATATGCAGTAATCTACTACTATATTGTAATCACAGAGTAACTCAGCCCCCTCAGAAAACAAACAAACCAGAAGTGTGCTCTGAAATTCCACTAGCCCCTGCATTCCCATGTACAAAGACATAGTTTTTTCAATAATCCTAGATACGAAGTATGAATAGTCAAGGCCTGAATTATTGTATCTTTTCTATTCTCAAGTCTAAAAATCCCTACAGATGCTTAAAGCTTATTTAAATCTCACTGAATACTTCTTGCTGTAATATGGTTTCATATTCTCATACATTTTCAGTGGGGAACTTTCGACCTCCGTATAGTGAAGGAACATTTCATCCTTTAGCTTGCTCTCTGTTCTGGACTCTACCCAATTTCGACCCATTTCTTTCAAGTGCTGTCCTCCAGTCTCATCACGTGTGTGCCTGTCACCTACATACTCATCAAGTTCTTAAAGGTCTTTGTGAAAAGTAGAATTCAAAATAAAACTGTATTCCTAAAGGAAGACAAGATGGAACATCCAAATTCTACACAGAAATAAGAATACAGTGAATGTATTTAGATTTCATGACCATGCCCAGACCTAGGATCATTTTCACAGCAGTGCCAGGACTCCGCATGGTCTGAGAGAGCTGAGTACCAGGGAATGTGAATGCCTGCCTTCCTTCTGTCCTTTACACTCCACACACTCCCACTGCTCCAGGAACAGTTATTGGTGTATTGTATATTATTCAATTCCTCAGTCTTAGCTTAAAAAATAGCAAAATAGGAATAAACAGGCTGACACCCGGTATTCCCAGGTTTGATAACTGAGACGTCCTCATTCGAGCCCTCCAGTCAGACTGTGGTGCTGTCTGTGGCTGGGACCAGGCTCCTCCGACAGGATTATAACCAGGGCATCTTAGGCGGGATGCAAGGCGGACTCATCTGGGCCCTAACCTTCGCTGTGTAGCGCTTGAATAAATTTCCTGTAAAAGTTGTCAGTAACAAAAGTCAAACAGAACAGTACGTGACCTAGGAGAGAAAGGAGCCACGTTCTTGAGTTTGAAGCTGCCTCTTCTGTCTGTTGACTGCCTCGACCAGGTACTATCACTGAATTTAGTTTTCTCAAGTGTAAAAAGAGGGCAACAGTCTTTATTTCCAGGCTTTTTGGAAGGATTGAGAAATAACAGTGTTTATATGCCAGGCATATAATTAGAAGATATGTTATAACTTACCTAATTACAATACTTTCCCTAAAATCCTAATCTAATAATGCTTATAAATGACTCTGAATATGTTGATGAAAACTAAGTGTTAAGAGTTTCACAAAGAGTGAATGGCAATTTTTCCATCAGTTGCAAATCTTGTGTATTAGAAGTCCGCCCCTGGGAGAAAGAAGCCAGGAAGAACGGATGAGGTCAGCACAGCCAGGGCATGGTTACCTGTTATAAGGTGTGGAAAAGGTTGCCAGGACAACATCACGGCCATTAATGCGAATCACATCTGTAACGGCCTGGAGTATGTTGAAATAAAAATGGGAGTCTCCGGGAACGGAGCAGTTCAGGCGAGCCTTCAGGAAGGATGTCCACTGCTTCTCCAAGACTCTCTGCGACCCTCCCATGTCGTTCTTACAAACCTGGGCCACTCTTGGGAAAACAACCTGCAGAGATGAAACATGGGGAAAATGAAATGCACTCACTTTTCCAGGAGACCTTAGTAGAAATTCCCTTTCTTTGAAAATAGAAACAGAACAACAAGGTGCTTAATTTAATCTTGTGTTTCTAAAATCAGGACCCTCCCTCCCCCGAAAAAAGGAAAACCTCAGCATTGGAACAGCATGTTTTAAAAGATAAGGCTGTGCCATTTAATACAGAGCCATAAATCCTTCAGGGGATCAGCTCTCAGCCACATAAACTCATTTCCATACAGACTGCTTAGCTTTTTATTTCCTCAAACAAAAGCACACTGTGTATGCACGTCTCTGGCATTCTCACCAGCTGCCTCTGGGCCTCGAATCTCATACTCTGAATTCCTCCAGCTCTGCAAGCTGCCCTGGCACTGAATCTGTGCCCTCTCACTCAGTGACCTTGATCCATTCTCTGGTAATAACAACTGAAATGGACATCTCCTAGGGATTCTTTTGCTTTATTCAATAAAGGTACAATTCAGTACTCTCAGTTCACGTAAAGAGAGGGGATATCTGCTCTCTGGGTGGAGCAACTCATTAAGAAGAGAGAACTGTTGAGTATACCTGGAAACTACCTCTCAACACACTCGACACTCAGAACGGAATTACCAAACATCTGTTTATCACATATTCAAAAGAAATATTTAAGATGTTTCCTGTACTCCATTACTATCATGAGAAAGCATACAGGGCTTTGAAGCAGCACAGTGTCTCACTGCCACTAACCTTTGGATCTTCTCAAAATGATGGCCTTGTCTTTAGATTCAGGGTTCCCACTTCAAGGATACTTATAACAACATTGGTCCGAAGGTGAGACACCCCCCTCCCCCTTACCTTTCCCATGGTGTTGTACTCCACCGCTATTTCCCTGAAGAAGAAGTAAATATAGTCTCCATAGTCCACTGCTTGTACAAAGTATGGTTCTGTGGACAAATTGGAAACTTTAATTACAGACAAGTCATACAGAGTTAAAAGAATTTTAATCAGTTGCAACCAGTGACATGTTATTAATTATAAGTGTGGGGCCATTAGGCATTTGGTTAACACTAACCATTTCTAATGACCTCACATGCGCAAAGGCCGGTGATTTCAGAGAGCATGCGAGCCTACAAATTATGTATTTCAGAACTGGTTGCAACCAACAATGAAGACTTAATGAGTTTTTCATATCTCTGTAATTTTATGTTCCACAATGGAATGCCCGTAGTACAGAAAGGATTTCGTACACATCTCCTTCTCAACCCTGACTCAGACAGGGTTATGAATAGCTTTTTTCCTGTTCCCGCCACCTCCAATCCCCTGCTCCCCTTTATGAACGAAATGTTCAATTCTTCTCATGTGGGACTCTGAAATGAGAGTTTGAGACAGGGAAAGATGAATGTAATGTATTCTATTGCAGGGGCATTGGTAGTTTTGTTAATACTTCAGAAACTCATGGGAAGTGAAAAAGGGAGGTAAATAAATCAGTTGAGACAAAAGGCACAATTTGCACCTTCCTGTCTGTCAGAAGCCATTACTAAAATGAAACTACAGCCTGGTCCTTCGGGACTTTAAATCTCCTTCAAGACATGTATCTTCCTCCCTCCCCCGTTTCTTCTTCTGTTTGTTCACCTTTCAACCACTTTGAATCGTGCTTGACGGTCCGTAGGGTTGGGCTGTCTCCAAGACTCCGGTAAATCACTGCATCGATGGCGAGGAAGTCAGTCACTGTGGCCGAGTAGAGTTTTCCATCTTATGAGAAAAAGAAAAAAGGTGAATGGGGCGGAGAGCAAGGCAGTGGGCATGGGGGGATAATAGAGACATACCCCAGATTGCTTTCCTGTATCAGGCAAATGAGATAGGACAACTGGGAAAAAGTCAAGAATCTCTGGGAAAATACTTGGCCCACATTCCTGACCATTTTAAATTGGGATCATGAGAGATGAACCATTTTTCATTTTTAAATTGCATGGCAATTTCTAAGCAGCAGCAGCTCCAGGAGCAGGGTAAATGAAAAATGTTGTTTGCTTCACTCGATTGGATGTTCCTTGGCTGAAATCTCCAGGCCAAGGCCCCCTGGACACGGCCGCTGCCACCACACCGTTGTCAGCGGGGTCAGCTGGGATCCCAGGGAAAGACAGAAGCTGACTGCTGTCCCCCGAGATTTTGTGTTTGCACAGAAGCAACGGAGTCCTCAGACTGAACAGGTGAGGGGAGTTAAGAAAGGTGAGGGGGGGGGCGTCGTAAGCAAAAAGGAGCAGGCTTGCTTGCTGCTTATATCCCGAGAGTCCCTGCTCCTCTTAACCTAAGTCACCACAGCCACTAAACCCTGCCAATCTGGCTAAATAAGAAATGTTTACTCCAGTATTTTCAAAGTCATAAACTTGAAAACATTCTGACATCCAAGATACCGCAGCCAAGAGAAAAGGGGAAGCGGTGACACCGAGTTCAAGCTTGGCTTTCTTTATGAATTCTTGCTTTTGGGGAGATAGGTGAGGGTACATCCAAAGCAAAAGAGACTGAATTAGACTAAATATTAATCCCTAAACATTTTAATTCCTTTTCTAGATTAGCAGCCTATCTGCACACAAGTAATTAAATGGGATGTTCTAGGATAACAAAATCTATGTAGATCAAACAGAGACAATAATTACATTCAGACTAAAAATTACCCATGTTAATGGATTACACATCTTCACTGTATGCCAGAGCAGTGCATGCATATACAATGTAGCATTCCTTAAGCTCTTCTACTTGTAGGAAAGTATAATGGTTGATGAAAAGCTGATCCAAACATACCTAAGCGAAGTTCTTCATGTCTACCTTTGGTTTTAAAATCACTAAAGTTGGTTCAGGTTCAGATTAGAGCTGTCTTAATACCTGCATTATTAACAGCCATATGTATTAGTGAGTGTTGACTGGGCTGGATTGGAACTGCAGCAAGAAGCCTTTCTGTTGACAAAGATATCTACAAAAACCACGACTTCTCTAGCTGTGGGTCACACAGATGTAACTGGGGCGTGGGGTACAGGGGAACGGTGGTGTGTGTGTGTGTGTGTGTGTGTGTGCATTCCTCCTGACCACTCTCCAGTCCTCCTTCTGCTTTATGCTCAACACTGGGCACCTCTCCAGAACTTTTACTTGTAAAACAGAGCACTACTCTGGCATTCTTGATAATATGACACCCAGTCAGTGGCAGCAAGGACCTTCTGTTAATAAGGGCTGAGCTCATGTGAGGTTTCAAACATTCCAGTGGCCACCTATTCAGTATACCCGACGGGGAAGTGGCTGTCAAGGAACTCACTTGGCACAGCTGTTTCTACATTCTCTGACTACTGACTTGGGACCACAAATGGATGACACTGAGGATGAGGTTCAAGGAGCTAATCTTGTTTCATAATCAAAGGTCCAAAGCGCCTCATTGAGCTAGAATGTGCCAGTGTTTAGCTTTTATGATGGAAATTATAGCTAACTGCTTTATTACATGCTGTAACAATCACTGTTATACCGACTCTTTTCCCTATACCCACCTCCATATACACAGCTGACAATGAATTCCTAAACATATTTCTAATAACACACACACACATTCATCCACAAAAATCTCAATCTGAAAATGATGACTTGTTTGCTGCTGCATTATATCTTTTGCAATGCAAGGAAGGTGTGAGGATGGGGAGTGAAGGTCAACCTAAGCTGACCAGCACCGGCCCCTCGGCCACAACAACCTTCCCATCAGAGATAGGCGTGTAACCCAATCAGGTTGATGATATTTGAGAAGGCATTTGCTGGAAACGTGCCTCAGTGTTCTGAGCGAGCTTCCAGAAACTTCCTTTTGTCTCTTTCCTTCTCCTTTCTGTATGTGGACGAGAAGACAGGTAGCCCTCGCTGGGGCTGGCAGGCATCCTGCGACTGTGAGAGCAGCTAGTCTCTCTCAGAAGGAAAACAAAGGGAGCAGAGAAGTGAAAAGGACCTGTGTCCTGGAGGATATTGATGAGTCATTGAACCAAACCAGCTTTTACCTTAAATAACCAATCTTATTGGAGCCCGAACAGGCCCTAACCCACGTGTCACATACTCAGTGCAATGCTGTTAGCCTTTTCCGAAGGCACACAAGCATGGCCACATGTGGCAAAGACTTCTTTTAGGAAGCAAACTACAATTTACATACTGATTTCAAATGGAAGGGACAGCCTTAATCACAGCATTTGCCAGAGAAGTGAAGTGCGACTGTGACTCTTCCAGAGCAGGTTTGCGGCAACAAGCAGAACACAGAAAAGCGAATGCAGCGAGGAGACTTCAGACCATTTACCTGCAAACAGAGCGATGTTGGCATGCTTGGCATCATAAGGGCATCGGGCCATTCCGCTGAATTCATCCCCAAAAGGTTCCAAAGTGTCCATCTACATGAAATAATAGGACTTCGTTAGGAACAACAACTAACAGTAGTGATAAAAACTAGTATTTACAAAGCACTTAATGTGCTAAGTAATTCATATTCATGGTGCAGATGATCCTCGAATCCCCTCGTAGGTAAGTCTATCAGATTCAAGTGAGCAAACTGAGGTTGAGAGATTAAGACACTTGACCAAGGTTCTATAGCTGAAATTCAGTCATGTGTGCTTGACTCTTAACCATTACAATACACAGATTTCTATATCCTTCTAAGATGCTCGAGAAATAAGTATCTTTGGAAAAGGAATTTCTGAGGCAATCACCAGGAAAACTTATTTGCCTCCCTCCTTCACATCCCTCAAATTATCTGTGGAGTCATGAACTCCAAAGAGATGACGTCAGTTTTTGGTTTTGTTTTGCCTGAGGGGTAAATCCCAGGAGAAGACACTGGATTCTTCCTTGGGTTACCTAGTAGAATAGTGTGGAATCAGCTAAGGTGCAAAAAAATGGGTGCAAGTAGAGCTCAGGTGACCTTTTGTACCTACTTCAGAAACATGTCTCAGCCTCAGACCGTGTCATTGAGAAAGAGAGGTCCAGAAACTGAGGGCTCCCACCGGTCAAAGGCAGTGCGGTGTGGGCTGCTCTTTGATTTCTGTCTCCCAGTGCCCAACCCACACCTTATTCCTGTGTGCTCGCCGTTATGGCTTGCCAGTGAGTTTTGTGTGGCCATCTTAGTGTGTTTGTTAAAAAAAGAGAGTGGAAAGGAAAGAAAAGGATAGGGAAGGAAGGAAGGAACGAACAAAGGAAGGAAGGAAGGAAAGAAGGAAGGAAGGGAAAGAAAGGGAAAGAAACTGAGCCCTATTTTAAATAAGGAGTTTGCACATGAAAACCTGGATTTCTTACTTCTTTTAAACAAGTGGGAAAGTCCATTCAGGCCCTTCTTACCCATGTGGTAGCCACAAGCTATTGCTGAGTAATGGGCACCCTTGCCATTTTCTTCCAACAAGCACATGGTATCCAGTACCAAAGTCCCATCACCCACAGAATGTACCAACATCCTGCTTGTTTCACTCCTATGTTACTTGCCTTGCTAGCTATTCACCAGTCTCCATTCTCTTTCCTCGTAACATACTAAACTATATTTACCATCCTCCCTGTGGCTAGGTGTGATCACGTGACTGAGCTCTGGCCAAGGGAGTGTGAGTGTAAAGCTACGCACCACCTCTAGCTCTTGCCCCTAAAAACCTTCCAGGATCTTCTGCTATTGTTTTCCTTCCACATTCCCCCCTTTACATAGAGGATCCAGTGGATAATTTCCAGACCCTAGGAGATGGCAGAGGTATGAGCAGGATGGAGCTTAGCCTTCTGAATAAACTTACAGTGACCTCTGTCACTGACCGACACTCGACTATGACATGAGCAGGAAATGACCCTCTCTGATGGTCAGCCACTAACACTAGCCAGCCTTCTACCTGCTGGTCTTCTTCCTCATACCATGCAATCTCCCTAGCATTTAAAACTCAGAATCATAGAGTCCACATAAGGACCTCCTCCACATCATTAATGTTTTTATACCCTTCTGTGATTGTCTTCTTTATAGTTATAGGGTATTTTGTGTATCACCTGGCAGTTGCATGGTTTGACGACAGATATAAAAACTGAAAGAAGGTAAACCTACAACAGAGAGAGGATCCACGGAAAGGCCTTCACCACTAAATCAAGGTGCTTGGTGTCACTGTCCAGGGGAGAAGAGGGAGGTTCTTCCTGAGTAGTCATTGGTGTTGCCCAATCAATGGTGTTTTTGCCCTAAACCTCCAGAAACCATTTCGGGGATGTGACAGGCCTTTTCCATCTGTAACCGCTTTGAGATAGCTCCTGTTGTAGCCATCCTGTTTGTTTAAACTGGAGCTGAGAATCTCAAAACTGCTGTGTTATAATCATATATTTTTAGGGAAAGATGTTCAAGTCAGATACCCCTTAAAATAAATGTACTCCTTTCTCCCAGCACATTTTTATGAAAGTCTTTTTCAGAGGCTTTATTCCAACAAGACCTTCCTCCTGTGACAGACGTTGCCATCTATGGGTCTGGCAAATACTCAACATTGGTGCTTAGCACACAATGATGCAACCGAAAGGCCCTTCTCCCAAGCAGCGCATTCTGTGATCTCAGCAATGGGGAAACAATATACAAGGGGGAGGTATGTTAAAAACCTACTTCTAAAACAGTGGCCATAGCTATAGCTAGTCAAAGGCAGGAAGCAGGGAAGAATTCATGTATTGATTTGTGAGTATGGAAGGTACAGAGACAAAACAATGTTGTGGTGAAACCCTCTTTTCATGAAATGAGAAGTAATCTTTGTGTTAGTCATCAAGTCTCAGACTGCAAGCAGCCCCTGGGAAATTAAATCACTGTAGGGTACAGATAATTATACTAAGAGCCAGCCTGACTTTTGCAAAAGTTCAAGAGGTTTAGAGAACAGGAGGGAAAAGGTACGGAGTGTAGTTTTAGATTTATAGTGGATAGTCTTCAAAATTCTCCTCCAGATAATCTTATCTGGGCCATAATCTTCTTAATACATCCAGCCTTCTTTTGTTATAAAAACTATATAAATAATATATAAACAAAAATTTGTCACCCTCCTGCTTCAAGTTAGTCTAATCAATCTGATGCTTCAGCATTATGGGATTTGGAATTTTCAGTGAAAGATGGGTCATTGTTTTTGCTTTCAATCTTTGGTATTGATCTGTTGATAAAAAAAATGCATAAGTGAGAGGCTGTCCATGCTCTCTGAAGTCAAATACAATATGTCCCATGTCATCGGTAAAGTTTTGCTGTGCCCGGAGTCTAAAAGAACACTTTCCTGAGCAGTGACAGAGGCTCTCATGACCATACCCCGTGTTAGGCACACAGAGGGGGACTGCGCAGGAAGAACACCTGGTCTGGTCTCTGAGAGGCTCGTGCCCCCGGGCGTGTCTCCGCAGGCGAGGCAAGTGAGAGGGAACGGCGCCGCTGCACGTGAGGCGGCCTGGGGAGCGGAACTCGTACGGGAAGAATGAGCAAGATCACTCGTGGCCTGTGTATCTCAGTGCCAACAAAACCTGTAATTTGTCATAAAAGATAGCTTTCCAGCTAAGAAAGCCGTCGGGATTTGTTAGAAGCATTAATCTTAATGAGTCCTAAACAATGACAAACAGCACTGGAATATTAAGTGGCAGAATTCAAGTCAGAACTTCAGCTGTATGGTGTTATTGGCTACAGTAAATGTTTGACTGGCTGCTTTTATTATAAACTCCATAGATCTTGTCACTAGTTAAAGTTTTGATATTTTATGATAGTATTTTGCATTGATTTATGTTTTTAAAAGCATTGCATTAAAAATATCATTTATCTTGATTACTGAGTTTTTTGGTAGCGTTGAACTTTGTACCTGAGGCGAGCGCCTCACTCTCCTCCCTCTCGTCCTGGCCCGGCTGGGGCCCAGGTCCAATCCTAAGGTCGGAGATGAGCGTTCAGGTAGAAACAGGCCTTCCCTTCAGCGTCTCTGCTAAAGCGGAGGGTCTCATAAAACTGTCAGAGCAAAGGCTGGTGACCCCCAGTTCTGGTATCTTTTCTCATTCTTCACACCCCAGGGTTTCACTTTATGCTGGTGAAACTCAAATCTAGTTCTCCCCATGTCTCTCCCTAAATCAAGGCCTAGCCATCCCTCTTCTGGTTAGATATCTCCATTAACATCGCGTGGGCATTGCATCCACAGTGCTGTGCATACTCTTAACACACAGACCCGAGCGCCTGTCTTCTCAGTCTTTGAGCTTCTCACCGGCTCAACCCCAATGCCCTTCCATTATCCCCTGTCTAAACTGGTGGTTGCCCCTTCCGTCCACTTACCCAGAGATAACCCAGTGGTCATTCTTAACTCCTCCCTCTCGTTATGCTGTGCTTCCTATCAATTGTTGAGTCCTACAGATTTCTGTCACTTAAGCATTTCCTGAATCTATTCTCTTCCATCTGTGGGGCCACCTACCTCTCCAGCCTGTTTTGTTTTGTTTTCACTTGTCACTTCACAGTCCAGCGCTCCAGAACCAATGGAAGATTTTTAAGCTCAATAGGCTGGTTTGACTCCATGCCTTTGTTCATGCTGTGTCCCCTACCTGAATTGCCCTTCTCCCTTCATTTGGCTAGCTTCTATTTCTTCTTCAAGGCAAAAGTTAGGCATTACCTCATTCACCATCTCACACAAATTCATTGAGCACCTGCTGGAGGCACTCTTAGGCTCTGGGCAGCCACAGATGTGGTCCCCGTACTCACAGAGCATATGCATTTCTTCTAGGCTGCAGGTGCCTGTGTTCCATGTGTGAGGGCAGCGGGGGGGACTGTTTGAAGAAAGGGTTCAGCTGCCTCTTTCTGGAAGCTTTTCCTGACTCCTCATCTCAGGCACTGACTACTTTTCTGGTGTACTTCCATAATGCTCTGCATTATGTTGCCATAGCAACAATCACATGGAACTGTGGTTTCCTCTTCCTGTCTGGCTTTTCTGAGGATGGAGACCTCTTATCCATTTTTACAACTTCAGTGCCTGGCCATGGGAGAAACTCAATACATGTTTGCTAAATGAAAGACTGTGGCAGAAAGAAGGGACAAGGAGAGCTGGCAACTGTGCAGCCAAGACCTCAGATCACTGTTACCTCTGCCTTTGAGCTGGTAGCTCCCACTTCTTCAGCAATACTTCTATCAGCTGAATCAGAACTAAGTAGATTTAGTAATGCTTTGGGAGTACATTTTTTCTCCTTGCATAAAGGCCAAGGTAAGTAAGCAAAGTGCTAAGTGGAATCAAATCCCTGTGTTCTTGAAAATCTTACCTAGAAGAAAGTCTACAGTTTCCAGTGGCCAGCTTTTGAGAAACCTTTTAAAATAGGAATCACAGTAGACATAAGTGTGTTTCTGTGCTCAGAGAAGTGGGAGGGAGAGAGAGAAGAACAGAGAGGAAATCCACATGGTACAGGTGGTAAGTGTGTTGGTGTTCTGAACAATAAAGAATAGGGTCTCACAGAAACTAGCATGGCTAGCTACGCTCTTTGAAGACGTGTCAGTCAATCCTGAACTAACAGGAAGCTTAGAAGCTTGCTCAGGATCACTCATGTGGAGCAATACATTAAGTCGAACAAGTGAGCGGGACCTGGGTGGTGTTGAGTAACCCCTGTTAGGTTGCTGCAGGTATAGTCACGGTGCATTGTGAAATACTCCAGAACGTGTGCTTCCAACAGACAAAAGACTTACCTTATAGTTTCTGCAGGAAGGGTTGAAGGCATTAGTTCCGCAGACAAACAAAGTATCATCGTTTTTCTTTAGAATAACTTTAATAAAGTTGTGACACTCATCCTGAAAAATAATTCAAACTCTTGTATCCAGTTTGTTCCACATAGAAACCCACTCTTCACCATGAACCATGATCTGCCGATCCAGTCAGGTTAAAAGGATGGTGGCCGGGGAGCTCCTCTGTTCAAAGTTTGAGCTCCTCCAGATGTTTACCGAAAGCTGCCATTAGCTACGACAACAATGGCCTTTAGAACGGTATGTAAAAACGTGGCACAGAGTCCATGTTTATGTCCAAAAGGAAAGCCAAGCCTGGAACTGGCAGCCTCCCATCATATTAATTTTAATGCCAGATGCCGTAGGGTCTCTTGGTGTACAAAGCTTTGGGCTAAAGTGTGTTTCTATGTTGTTCTGTGACCAAGGGCACAAACCCCTGCATGTCTGCAGCGGCCTTTTCTGAGCTCTTCTGCAGAGTCCCCGAGGGCTTTCGGCTGTGAGGGGCTCCTAGGGAGTGCACTCGGAAGAGTCGGGGCAGCCAGCTTTGTGTCCATAATCCTTAGTGCCCCTAAGTAGTTCAGATGCATCCCTACAGCTGCTCTGGTGTTTCATCACATTAAAAGCAAACTATTTTTGCAAATTAAAGCCTTCAATAAGTTGATGGAAACAGCAATTACTGGGGGGAAAAGGGACTAGCATGATCCATTCCACATCACGGTCTATGGCTGGAGATAACGGTCAAAACCTTAACCCAAAGTGGCAGCAGCAGGAGAAATGAAAATTGCCTACCTTATGTTTTCCCTTCATTCTGCATGTGTCTACATCAGCTTGTCTAGATTTCCATGTCAGTTTCTGCAGGGATCAAGAAAGAAATCAATTAGAACCCAGAGACTGTTGCAGTTGATTTTAGAAGTAAGAGTTCCCTTGGGGAGACTAGCGGCTGAACATATATTTATTGAAAGTTTTCCACACCCTTTCTCCTTGATTAATTCACCATAACAACAAAAGATTAAAGTTGGAAACGTTCATTTAATTTTGAACTCCTGTGTATTCATTAAACTACAAAATGATCTTCTCTTTGAGATAAAGATGAAGGAAAAGAAGAATAAATAACTGGAAATTTCTCATAAAATATCCAAATTAACTTGCTCTATTATGCTCATTTTGATAAAGTGTATGCCTTTGCCCTTTGCTTTTAGTTGATAAATCAATTTTCATGAAGCAGACTTTTTCCTTAACATAGGGAAGTCATTTTCTTAAAAAATAAAGGGGACATTCACTTCAGGTGGACAAAGATTTAATTTAGCTTACACTCCATGAAAATTCATGGACTAAAGGGATCATCTACTTCTATGGCAGATTTTATTAACTAAAATAACTCCATGTGGAGATATCAGGGGAGCCTAGGTTATATTTTATGTCTGCCTGAAATGGAGCATGATCAAATTCCTGAGTCACAACAGTCAAGTCAAACTTACTACTGTGAGACATGGAAACCTAACATTTAAACATTTGTGGGACAATTTTTACATGTGAAAACTGATATTTTCCTGCACAAACATGGCAATATTTTATTAAAGGAATATAAAAATCACATAAGACTTGAGGTATACACACTCACATATTTGATGAATAAAATGATATAAAATATATATAATGGTGTCTGAACATGTATTAAGCCCTAACTTAACCCCAAATTAAGACTTCACAAAATGTTCTAAATTGTTATTAGCCATCTCAGCTCAATCAATGCATTTAAAGTACAGATTTTCTTCAAGAACAATCCTAGGGCCCTTCATTCTAGGATTGTTTTACTTTTTTGTTTTTCTTAGATTGTACATATTTGTTTGTTTTTAAAAAATTTATTCTACTATAGTTGTCCCAATTTTCCCCTGTTGCTCCCCTCCCTGCTGTCCATGGCCATGGTCATCCACACCTTCTGGTTGATTAAAGTCTTCCCCTTCTTTTCTCCCCATCCACCCCTCCCCTCTGGTTGCTGACAGTCTGTTCCTTGACTCCACGATTCTGATTCTATTTTCCTCATTTGTTTTGTTCATTAGGATCCTCTTATCCGTGAGATAATATGGTATTTGCCTTTCACCGTCTGGCTTATTCAGAAGGATAGTTTTAAAACTACTTACTTTACTACAATAAATTTCTTCTGTGTGTGATGTATCTATATCAACAGTATAAATATGGTCCCTAAAAACGAAGAAAAAAAAACAATGTCAAATATAAGAATCAAGACAGTTCATTTCATCCTGAATGAGTTCATATATCATTCAAGGCAGATAAATCCATAACCATGCTACTAAAAAAAACAAAAACAAAAAACAAGACATCCACATGCAAGAAAAATGGAAGAGTTCAGCCTGCAAGATGCCTCTGGATCCCAGTCAGCACCTTTTGATGCGGTGGCATCTCGCGGCATGGGCCACCTATTATGAACTTTCCTGTAGTCTGTCATAGCAGAACTATAACATCTGTATATTGTGGTTCAGGAGAGAGGACTATGAAAGTTAAATTGGCCCCCAAACCAGAACACAGATGGGTTCACATTTCAGTGTCTTCAAATCCAGGTGCCAGACACTTGGTATTCAGCAAGCCACACCTGTTCATCACGGTGGCTAACCAAACGCTAACCTCCACCTCCATCTCTCAGCCCTCGCCGGACCATGTGGCTGACGAGATGGAAGATGATAAAGGTAAAACTATTTCCAGAAGCCACTCTTCTTCACACACGGATGATCAATTAAGGTCTAAAATGTACTTGAGCTACAGTTTACATTTCTTGCTTCTGTTCGCCTTCCTGTTTTGCTGAGAATTTGGTCGTCTCTGTGACTCGCTGCCAATCTCCCCTTGGAAGGGGAGAAACAAAATCAGCAGCTCAGGTGTAGGGCTATATTTAAACATCCCCTTCTGTTGGAGCAGAGTACAAGGGCGTTTTTGTCTGGAATTCAGAAGAAAGAAAAGAAAAGAACTACATTTAACTGGGGAGATGGGGGGCTAGTGATGGAAAGCAAAACAGCTCATTTTCCTTTGAAATAACATTGACTTTTTTCTAAAATGCAGGAAGTCCTGGGGCTGGAAAATTACCCACAGCTTTAAACCAAGACCTCAAGGCTCCCATACAGACTTTCGGGCCCCTCATTACTTAAAAGAAAGATGGGGGAGGGGAGAAAAAAAAGAAAAGGGAAAGAAAGGAATTATGTCAGGATTTACTTCAATTTTTCCCCATTTTTTGGACATCTGGTTGCTACCACTTTTAGGGAAGGTACAATAGATAAAAATGAAAATAAAAACAGGCTCTTTTATGTGAAAATAAAAGGAGAGGGCAAGGCAGTTGGCTTAGAAAACTTCCTCTCCTGCTATGGAAGAGAGAGAGAGGGAGAGAGAGGGAGGGAGAGAGAGAATGAGAATGAATAAGGAAGAATGGTGAGGGGGAGAATGGGGAGCCTGTTTTGTAAATTGCTGAATTGGGAAGTTCTTTAAACTTTAGTAGGGTGCCAGAATCGCCCTGCCCTTTAATTCAAGGCAGTTCCATTGCATTCCTTTATTACTGGTTTGACTTTATGCTGTGGGTCAGGCTCATTCTTGGAATGGAATTGCCTATTACTTTGCTATTAGGTTTGAGATGACTCTAGGTTTTCCTTGCCCTACCTCTCCTCAAAACTTTAAGTAGGAGCAGAATATATGAATTATAAATTAACAGCTGATTAATATGCATTGGCAGTTCCTCAGAAAACTCTTGGATTGCCTTTTTCTGGCATGGCCTGTTTATGTTAATTAGCAGTTTAGAGATTAAAGGAGAAAAAAGTATTTACAAAATGGATAATAATAAAGCAGAACTGAAAGGGGTTCTTGCCATTAAGCCTCATTCAGTCCTCAGGTTCTGGAGGGGGCTTCCGATGGCTGACACCACGTGTCTGGAAGAACTGGGAAGCCTTTTAAAAATACTATCTGTGAATGAAATCTCCTTTTGCACACTGGCAATCTCTTTCAGTAGCTAAGAGATCACACTGCCCAGCAAGCAGAAACAGGCCAGGGTCAGGGGTTATTCCCACACTGGTGAGCGCGTCCTAGGTTGCACACAGTGCACTCGCTGCATTAAATTATTTGAACACAAGCTGACTTAATCCTAGGACTTCCTCTTCCCCCTTCCAGTGAGCACCGCTGCATTGTGTTGCCATGGCTGGAGCCTGGGGGGAGGATTTAACTTTAAATCCTGTTACTTGCTGCCTAGCAGCCTGGATCTCTCAGCACAATGATAGGAAATGTGAAATTAAAGTGAGAGGAGAGACCCTAAATATGGCAGCCACAGAACTCCTTTAGGAATAGTTCCAAGGGTGTGTATTGAAGGGAAGTGTCTGAGTATAGAACAGAAAGCAGCTTGTCAGTACTAGGGTGTTACAAATTTTACCTCTAACAAAAGGCAAGTCTGTTTCATAGTAAAAAATTGAATGTGGCCCTGGCTGGTGTGGCTCAGTGGACTGAGTGCCAGCCTCAGGACCAAAGGGTCACATGCCTGGGTTGCAGGCCAGGTTCCCAGTCGGGGGCGCACAAGAGGCAACCATACATTGATGTTTCTCTCCTTCTCTTTCTTCCTCCCTTCTCCTCTCTAAAAATATATATATTTTTTTAAATTAAGAAAAACTGAATGTGTTTCTTTTTTCTGTCCTTTCATTTTTCTTTTCTCTTTTTCTTGGGGTCAGGGGTTAGGATAAAACTTGGTTTTAACAAGTTGGAATAATAGTCACTATTACGTTTGTATAGCACCTTGCTCCTGACTCAGGCACCGTCCTGGCCTTGTCATCCACAGTCATGCTCAAATAAATCATCAGGTATGAGTGGCCCATCGTACCCCTTTCCCCCTCAGAGACTCCACTGCAAAGTGAACAATTCATAGAGTATTCTTTGTGAACCTATTTCTCAAAAATCCAATGTTTAATCATTTGTTTTGACCAGCCTTTTGATAATTGGGTACAAATGAAGTCTTCTAGCCCTGCTATATTTGGGAAACAAAAAATGATATTTAAGAAGGAGCTAATATTCTGCCACAAAGGTGGCTACTGAAGACCTCACTGAAATGCTGTCTAATGAATACAGTCAATGACTAATAGCTGTGCTTGGGCAACAGCTATCAGAAGGCTATTTCCCAGGACAAATATCACCACCCCTATTGCCCAGTAGGCTGCATAGCACAGGGAGTAATGACCCAGGCTGTAAAGCAAGACCATTCTGGTCCAAATACTGCTCTGTCATTTTGACCAAGTCATTTTGCCTCTTTGTACTTTGGTTTCCTCCCATAAGACATGGGGTAATAATATCTCCTTCTCATAGGGTTTTTTTTTTTTTTTCAGGATCCAATGAATTAACATGGCATATACATCTAGTATGTACTATATATATTTTTGTGAACTAAAATAAAAAAAAAACCAAAACATTTTGGCATTGTTCCCTGTGACCAAATGTGGGTTACTTGCAGGGTATTTTAATCTTGCCAGTGGTTTTGTTTTATGTTGCATAGCTTGAAATTTCAGAAAATCTACATGCTTTAAAAGAATCGACCACTGTCATTACTTACCTGTTCTTTCCCTACGCTCACAGCCAGACAAGTCCACAAACACAATCTCTATTTCTTCTTCCCAGTGTGAAACGACTAATCAGTCTAGCTCAGGAAGACCACAGTGGAGTCCCACAGGTGGTGCTCCCTGCTGCTGTTCATTTAGAATTATTTTGAATGAGCTACACACCCACAGAATGGGGGCTCATACATTGTTAGAACCCCAGGAGACTTCATTGAGATAATCTATTGCAACCTCTCATTTGTCAGAGGAATCTATTGCCAGAGAAGTTGTGTTCCAGGTACATTAAGTGTAGAATTAAAACAAAAGGCTAAAGGCATGTAACGCCTGTTTAGGCAGTATTTTAACCATGCCGTTCGGCCTTAAGACAGGGTTGTGTTTACGTGACATTTCCCCAGTGGGTGAATATTTTCTTACTAGAGCCAAATCAGAGACTCTCTGGGTGCTACTGCCACTCTGTTAAAGTAAGGATATATACTGTATATTCACTGCAAAAATACAAACAGGCTTAATATACACACACCTACACACACTATATAATCATGTTTACACATTTAACGGAATTTAACCAACAAGTAACAAAGAGAAAGGCACTCTACTGGGTGCTTGAGTAAATATTTGCATATATGTTCAAGAAAAACAGTGGATTACTTGAGTCTAAACTCCAAAATAGGCAATTATTTCTATCTAAATCCACAGAAAGGTAAACAGACACAGAAAATCTTGAAAAAATGATTGCTTGACAAACTGAAGTAGCCTTTAAATTAAATAACGCTTTGTTTGGGAGTAGTATGATCTTTAAAACGATGTACAGCAGGTACACTTATCTCTTAGGACCTGCGGGCACTTTGGGAAGGCCGAGCTGAGGACAGGACCACTCACCTAGCAGCAATGTAGAGGGTTCTATTCATGATCATAATCATCTGGATGTCCAGTCTGTGCCTCTGTGTGGTGTTCCGTCCTGGCTTGTGGCCCACAAACACCGGATACTGTTTTGTATCTGTGAAAAGAGGAGATGGGGCAAGAAAGGGAAAAGGAAATCAAGCCAAGAATTGACAGGGCAGAGAGGGAGGGGGGCCGTCCACAAAACAAAACCATATTTAAGTCAGATCGAGACACCATTTTCCACCGTCAATGAGGCTGTTATTTTAGGAAAAACGGAGACAGAAGGGTGCTCTTAAAGGATGATCAAGTTACAGTTTCATTTCCAGATGATAATAAGCCTGGACTTATATTTCGAAGTGTCACAATTTCTGACTTGTCCCTTTTCCCGGGGCTTAAACTTGCAAGTGAACCCTTTACATGAAGGTGCTCTTTTTTCCCAGTTTTCTTTTCATCTTCTTTAGAGTGCTAAGCCTGAGAGGCAGTCTGCCAAAGATCTTGTCTCGGGACAAAACTATTTCAAAGCAGCCTTCCCATCAATCACGACAGCGGCAATGTGGTCTAGAGGCGAGAGCCCTCGACCAGGAGCCAGAAGAAAAATACAGTCTCCACAGGCGTCCAGTTGGAATAATCTACCATTGAAGGCAGCCCTGCTAGGTTGGTTGGCATTCGAGGAACTGTGGGAAGTTCACTCTTGAGTTAAGCAATTGGCTAATCTCACAGAAATGGGAGCTTTGACAGGACAGGGTCAAACGGAGTGTAGCCAGTCGGGTGATCTGGAAATTCCCTGACTTGGAGAGTCAATGAGCATATTTCTCCTTTCTTACCATTCTCTTTGGTTGAGAGTGGGCAACTTGTAATAATATTTGACTTGTAGAAATACCTACATCTCGAAAATCTCTCTGCCCTAAACCTATGAACTCTGGAACACGGGCATTCCTTTAAAGAAACTAAGGAGGAAAGAAGGAGGAATCACATTTAAAAAGGTAGTTGTTTCTCTGAGGGCAGGCGAGGGGCACATAATGACTCGAAAACCATTCAGATTTATGCTCAGACCCCTCACTTTGAGCCCCTACAGTATCTGAGCAGGACTAACAGTGGGCATCTACTCAAGAGCCACAGTGTATTTTACTCACAGTTAAGCTCAGTATGAGATTATCTCATGCTTTTCCCTCCACTGCTCTCAAATCTCATTTACCCATTCATCAAGGAGTTTGCTAAAAAATATCATGACTCTGAAGCTTGCTTTTCAGCAGCACATTCGGGCTGGGGTCTCTTCTGTATAACTCTCTCCGATGGAGATAAATAAATGCTTATTAAATTGGTACCTTGAATTAGGTGGACTCTTCCTGCTTTAGGAACGATGATCTTTTTTTAAAAGATGTTATTTATTTTATTTTTAGACAGAGGGGAAAGGAGGGGGAAAGAGAGGGAGAGAAACAGCAATGTGTGGTTGCCTCTTATGCGGCTTACTGGGGACCTGACCTGCAATTCAGGCATATGCCCTGACTGGGAATCAAACCAGTGAGTCTTTGGTTTGTAGGCCGGTGCTCAATCCACTGAGCCACACCAGCCGGGGCAAGAATGATGATCTTGAACTACATAATTTGGCCTTAATCATGCTCTAACTTTTGTTCTGTAATTGTTTTATGTATCAGTCTTGTCACCTCACCTTCATGTAAAATTATCTCTTGCAACCCAGATCATCCAGCAGAAAGCTGGGCATTAATGGAGCTTGTTACTATTCCGTATTAATGTTAAACATAGTTTGTATGGTTCATTCAGTGTTTGTTTTGGGGTAATTACTGGGAAAATAAATATGTGGGGGAAATGTTCTCTTTCACCTTTACTGTGATAAAATATTTTGTGTTCGGAGGGAAGTAAAAGAAGTAGTAAATTGGCTGTTCCATCCAACACACAGGTAAAACTTTCTTCATTTGAAGAGTCAACTGAATTCTTAGTCATGTTGCTCTCTGCCCTTGACAATGAAGCAAACCAAGGGAAAGTTATACAAACAGTTAAAATAGGCCCTCTGAATTAAAATTCACTCTACCTAAATTTAGCAATGATATAACTTCTAAATCTAAACAAAGTTAATTTTTGTCTCTGAAGTACTCCAAAGCAGTCTGACTATTTTTCTGTTCTTATAACAATACTCATATATTAATCACATCTGAAAATGTGCAGTACTGGCAATACCCAAGTGAGAGTGATGGTCTCCCACAGGTGGCCTTCAGGCATGATCCCGACCCCCGTGTAGTGCCTGAGACTTCATGCAGGCGCTGAGGGACGCTGCAAATGCTCCCACGCTTGTCCCACAGCAACGCTGAGTGGAGTTAGAGCACAGGCATCTCACCGATGCGACTAGACTTGAATGAACTCTGCCACCTACGCAAGCTAAAAGTGACTAATATGTCTTCTATCTTATTAAAGTTTTAATTTTTATGTTTTCCTGGTTGGTGCAGGCGACAGTGGCCCCAAAGGCAGAGAGGGAGATGGTGGGTACTTACAGTTGCCATGCGAAATACTGATTGGCTCAGAATCTTCTGGGAAACCAGCCCCAGCACAGTGCAGCAGTGTGAAATATAGCAGCAAGGCTTCTGACCTCATAGTAGTTCAGCTGGGAGACTTTATTTCTCTACTTCACCCTGCCAAAGAGCAAAGACGGATTTCTTTCTTTTTTTGCAAGTCAGCTTTATTTAACTCCATAAAATTAAATGGTCTTGAAGATAAATTTAAGAGAAAAGAGGTCTCTGCTTCACATCGCGTCCAGTGTGAATTCACTGATTATTGTGCTTTACATAGGAAACTGTATCCATGCATTACCCCGTGCGCCCTCCTTCCCACATATCTGGGCCCCTTTGCAGAATTTCTCCCAAACATGTGATGTGGAACCTCAGTTCTCTGTCCTGAGCCTGTAATAAACAGGCCATTATCGATGGCTACTTCTCAGTCACAAAACTGCATTCCCCAAACTGCGGACAACTGAGGAAACATTTTTTTAAGGCGAATACATTTTCCTTCTCAGCAGGTTTGCAGCAATATGACATCCCTCAGACGTGTTTTGTTTGGCCATCCAAGGATCTTTCAAAAACTTGTAGTTGCCAATATTGGAAAATGAGGAGATTTCTAACCTTCTTATATAAAAATCAAAATACCTTTCATATTGACTTAAATGACGCATTGTCTCAGGCACTATATACCCCTACCCCCAATACACGCAGACTCACCCCTACCCCCAATACACGCAGACTCACCCCTAGAACTGGTCCTGTTCCTTATTTCTATTACCTGTTTGACCCCTTTAGTTGAGATTTTCACCCCTGGTTTATGTAATTCTACAGTGACCTTAGACACACATAAGACTATATAATCTATGATTAAAGAAAAGTAAATGGCTCTTTTCAGATTCTAAAGAATACTAAAGGGAGAATCTGAGGCCAATCCTGAAATGGTATTGTTGATTTTAAAAAAGCACATCTCGGTATATTTTAGTTTCATATACTACCTTGCAATGAAGTAGTAGTGAATAAAAATGCCAGATATACTGTTCTACCCATCTGTATTTTCCTAAAGATGCTCTTTATGTGCAGAAAAATTCTCCTAAATCTTAGAAGTAAAAGCCATTCCATCTAGAGCAGCTGGATACAGTGAAAAAAGACTATTAAAACAGCAAATACTGCATAAGTCTGAGGCATATTTCAAATAAGTGTTGATCTGTTGGGGAAATTAATGTAAAGTGAGGATATCTTTTCATCTCTCCAGAGTAGTAAAGCCTTAGAAGTAGCCTGCCAAAGATGATCTTTTCTGAACAAAGCTCTTTTACATCAGTCCATCAATCATTTAAGATTTGTGTGTAGAAAAGTCAAACTTAGTAACAAACTGCTAACTTATGCTTTTTAGAATGCCACTATCTTAATATAAGATATCTATGTCTCTCTTTTTCATGCCAAAAAAAAAAAAAGAAAAAAGGAGAAGCATTAACACGTCCAGAGTGTTGCATTGCAACTTATAATTTTACAGACATAGCTGGGCCTTAATCATTTTTTCAGTTGAAAAGTGAAGTACCTTAATTAATTTTCTGTATCTTGAAAATTAGAGAGGGAGAGAGAGGCCGCAAGAATAGCCTAAGTAATTCCGTATCTTCAGCTCTGATGTGTAGATTAAAATTAAACTTTAAATGATTACTTGTTCAAAAGGTTGACCCATTACCAAGAGGCATAATCATGTATTTACAGAAAGGCTAAAAGCAACCATTCATTTGTTCATTCATTCACTTTGCAGTTCTTCCTATTCTGGAGAATCTGATCCCAAAGTGAAGAAGCTCTGAGGTGCCCTTATTTGCTTCTCATGGTTCCTGTTCAGTAAAACATTAAAGAGGTGAAATCAATAATAAGAGTTAAGTAAAACATAAAGCAGACACTAGTCAGCTGTAACATTTTGGATGAGAAAGTATGTGGAGAAGAGGAAGTGGCAACATTTACCAAGGGCTCAAGAGCAGTATTATAGGATTATACAGAGCATATTACCTCAGAGAGTTTGCAGCATGTAGGGAAGGATAATGGAGACTCAAAGGGCTGATTCTCATTTCTTTAGAAAGCTTTGGAAATATATGCATACTTTTATAGATTAATTTTTCTTGGCATGTCAAATGAACCTCTCTCCTTCCACAATTACATTCATTTTTGCACAAATGTCCTACGAGCTAGTAAGACAGAGTCCTGCTATTTTATTATATTTCCCAATTGTATCTTTTTCCATCTTAAGATTGCATAGGTCAGGCACAGCATTCTGAATCCCAGAGGCTGGCAGGAAGAGCATTGCCTGCAGAAGAAATCTATTATGCAATTCAGTGGCCTCTCGTAATCCTTACACACAGCCAGGATCATGGCTGAGATGGGTTATTTAAATATCTCCAGGTTTACAGTAGGGTTCTAGCCAGGAAAAATAGCTGTTTTATGTGTCCTTCTATCATCATACCATCTGGTTGTTAACATGTACATCACGTGGGTGAGTGTTCTGGCCATACAGGTCAATCTTGGCAAGTCTACATGACCACGTGACAGTTTTCTTCAGCTGAGGTTTTGATATATTATTCCCTTCCTACACAACTGTGGGCTCTAACTACTGTAAATATATAGACAATATATGTCCTTGTTGAAATGATTACTTTGTGGAGAGAACCCAGTTCAGTCGCGCTGCGAGTCTCCATCCTGCAGAGCGCGGGCTGGCTCTCCCCACGAAGACCACAGCAGTGCAGACTTGCACCAGCCAGGAGAACAAAAACGAACCAGAACTCTCCCCTGAGTTTCAAAACCTTGAGCTGGCTGGGCTGCTGCAATGAAAGAGGTTATTTAAGTAATCTTCGAAACTTTAAAGGTGCTACCTAAAAGCGTTTTTAGGCATCTGCAGACATTTGCTGGTTTCTCTCTCTGACTGTGCGTGTGCAGGCTGAAGCAGCTATCCAGAAAAGTAGATCATGGGAAGACTGTCCGTATGAGGATTCTAAACAAGAGTAATTTACTCCAGATTAAGTTTATCGTGCCTGAATCTTCCATCTAGTTGTCTCAGCCTTCCACTATTCTTAGCCTGAAGAGAAATGCCCTTTGTAAAATACGCCATTACTATACAGTTTTAATCTTACTCTTTCCCAACCCAAAAAATTAGTGTAAAACCTTAAGAAAGTTCTTAATTTTAATAGGCATCTGTTGGTGAGTTTATCAGATCTATTTGGGTTCATCTAACGTTAATTATACAACTTTACTCTGAGTCAAATGGGCAGCTGACTTTCTACACTCGGAACCCAGACAAAAATTCCTTGTGCTGTAATTGTTAAGACCAAACCGAATGATGGAACCATGATGCACAAGTAGCGCTGCGACTGCTGACTGCCGTGAGGAACCGGACCTTGCAGGGTGCTAATTGGCCAGGAAACTCGCCTTTGGGTAGTCCAGACTGAGGACCAGACAGAGGGGGCTAAAAAGGGGTGTGTTTGAAAATCCTGCAACTGCATGTGTTGATCATTGTTTTTAAAATATCAAACATTTTCAATAACTGGAGCTTCCACTCTACCCCCTCACACCCTTGTCATATAGCAGGTCATTGTGACAGCAAAGCATTAGCAAAGCAAAGGGCATGTCACCAGGACTGGAAGTGAGTATTAAGTCAGAGAATGAGGTCACATCGCTACATCTTATTCTGATGAATCAGGTTAATTTTATAAGAGCCACTAGGACTGGCTTCCCAAGCAGAGCACCACTCATGCTTATCCCAACACCAGTTCAGTTCTCTGCCCAAGTCGTCCCCCAAGTCCTACTCCGGAAGACTTTACTTAGAGTCACAGGACTGGTAGGACTTAGCCAAAGCTGGCTTACAGAGAACAAAAAAACCCTGAAGTAGTTGCTAACATCGGGGGTGGGGTGGGGGGAAGGAGATTGAACATACAACTCCAGATTTCTGGCTTCTTAGGGGAAAAATCAGAGACCTGGCTTTGCTAGCCAGCATTACACATGGCCAACGCTGGGGCGAGCAGCGGCTGCCCAAGGCGGAGGGCTGGCCCTCTCCAGCTGGAAACATTCCCGCCACTTTCCATTGTCTGAGAAAGCCTTTCTCACCCCCTTGACCTTACTGCCTGACCCCTGAAGGCTCCGAGGGCAACCTTCATGCCACTCAGGAAATGCACATCACCATCGCTGCTGGAGGTATTCTGCTCGTCCCTGCCATCACGTGCAGGTTGCTCTGTGTCAGTCTCAGCAGGCGAATCTGGTGGGACCCAATGTCTGACCCACAGACGAGTGGATGCTGCTTGTTTCAAAGGCCCACTTGGGCTGCTCCGCACTGTCTACATGTCCAGCTGCAGCAAATAGTTCATCGGTGCACTTGGACTTGGACTTGGCTGTGTCAATATAATTTTGTCTGACTTGGTACAATAACAGCATCTTCCAGAATGTTGGCATCCAAAGAACATTTTAATAATAAGTAGTAAAATGGTGAGAGAAATTATTTACTTATAAACTAGCAAATACAAAATGTTCTTGGTAAGTGTGGCTTAGAAAGAAAAAGGAAATGATAGCAGTGGCACTTTTTCTATGAGAAAAATCAATACCATGTTTCAATAACTCTCTTAAAAAGCACATTTCTACTGCCATCACAGGAAGTTTTAAAGGTAATCAGTAATTCACACTGCCCTTAATAGAAAGAAGAGGATGCTAATAGCGTGACCCTGGGCAAGTCACCTAGCCTCACTGGCTCCTACTCTGCTCACCTGTACATTGAAAATATATATAAAATGTAAAAGCCTCTGAAACTCCTCCAGGCTCTGAGATTGTAAAATTCTAGGTGGCTGTGCCCCCAAGGAAGAAGGGAGTGGGTATGTCAGTGATTAGGGAGAAGAGTACATGGAGTGACCCTGAGCCAGGACACTCCATTATAACTCATTTCCAAGGCCAGGGGCACCACCTGGAGGCGCGGGGTTGGGCGGGAGGACTAGGGTTTGGGGCGGAGTGGGGCCTGGAGCTCCACCTGTGGGCCGTGGTGTCGGGCTCCGGTGGCGGTTGTCTCAGGCACTCCCGAGATTCCCGCGGAGGGTGGGCAGTGAAAGCCCCGTGCAGCTGGGTGAGTGTGCTTTCTGAAGAGAACAGGGCTGATTTTTTCTGCACTGTTCCCTGCTTGCCCCCTAAACTGCATTCGATTTGGAAACTCGGGGTAGTCAGTGTGTCAGTGAGTGGCACTGTGTGTGGCAAACACCAGGGGTGCATCAGGCCCTGCAGCGTAGCTGTCAGCGGCCGCTCTCCGCACAGCAGGGAAGGTGGGGAAGGTCCCTCAGCTGGAGCAGAGGAGTCCCAGCACAGTGAACACGGCCTTTATTTCACTTTCCGCACGGAGTTCAAGTCCCGTAAGTTAGTTCTGACCTGGCCAAAGAGACCGCTGTTGTTACCATTTACTCACAATTCTGAGTTTAGCTGGGTTTTACACTAAGGGTAACATTTTCATTTTTATTGCTCCAGCTTTCTGACCTCCTCGTCTTTGCCTTTCCAGTGTGACTGTCTTGAAAAATCTCAGCTGAAATTGGTTTAAAAGCTCCTACATGAAATCAAACTGTTGCTAATAAATACAGGGGAGCAGAGGTAAGAACGTGGGGTTCGAATTCCATGGTTCTACTGACTCGCTGGGACTGCTGGCAAAACGCTCAAACTCCCTGAGCCTCAGTTTCCATTTCTGGAGTGAGTAAAGTTATCTCCAGATTGTTAGCGTGATAATGTACATAAAAACTGTGGCCCTCAAAAAATGTTTGTCAGTTGAGATATTAAAAATTGCCCTTTAGTAGCTTTTCTTGGAATCCCTTAAGAAATTCTCAGGTAGGCCCCAGGTCAGTAACTGGTGTTCTACTCTTCAGTGGAGAAGCCTCCCCTCTTCTCCCTCCCTCCTTCCTCCTCGAGGTCACCAAGCTTCCTCTCTCTGCAGCTGGCCAGCTGGAGAGGAAGGAGAGTCTGTCTCTGCATGGCATAACTCATAGTGTGTGATAGTGAAAATGTGGATCACAGCACTCACACGAATGCAAAGGCGAATAGTGATTTGGTAAATGGAGAATGGATAGGGTGGAAGTGGAGGTTTTTTGAGCACCTTCAGTGGATGAGGTCCATATGCATATTACTTTATGTAACATCACAGCAACCTGGGGAGACAGGCCTTATCACCTCCATTTGCACACAAGGAAACTGAGGCTCAGAATGGCTAAACAACACGTCCAGACAGTGCAGTCGGTATTTGCAGCGCATCCATAAAAAGGGAAAGCCAGTATGCAAACCCAGGTCTGTGACACCACAGGTTACATCCTTTCCAGTACATCAAAGAGCAGGGAACAAAAAGAATGTTGGAAAGAGATGCTGGCATAAATGGAAACTGCTTTTAAGGTAATAGTTGAATACATGAATACCGGTTGATGCATCTATGTTTATGTGGACAGAGTGGCTGAACGTCCCTAATGGCTTCAGTAGTAAAAATCTATGAAAGGAGTGCAGTGGCTTGCAACCACGTAGGCATGCAAGGCTCATTCCACTTTATGGCCCTGTGATTGCAGGCTTCAGGTGATAGGAAAGATGCAAATGCTTCTCAACCACAGTTTTAGGAGGAATTGATTATCTCGTGACACCACTGTGTTAAGTGAAATCATTTGCCCGCTTACAGCCTCCTTATTATTAATGTTTTAAAGTCAATACATCATAGAGAACAGTGTCTGTTATGAAGGCTAAGAACAAGGCTGCCTTCTTCACTAGCTGATACGATAATCTGATTTGGACAATCCTCAAATTAGTGTAAGAAACCTCTGCCCAGAGAGAGGAAGGGAGAGCAGGTGTTTGTGCAAAAAATCCAGCTTGCTGAATGTTGGAGACCTGTCTCACAGAGATCCGAACGCCTGATTATTCTCACAAAGGAACATTTCAAGAAGCATAGTGTTAAACAGCCGATGTCCTTCCATGACCTAGACAGCCTTTTTCCAGGACTGGAGCATTGAGAGGATGCTGCCGTCTACAGCATGCGTGGCAGGGCCACAGAAGAATACTTCCCAAATGGAATCAGAAACAACCTGGACCCACGGATTTTGGCTGAAACCTTTACTGTATACCCGGTCTTCAGGGACCACGCTGGCCACCTGTTTTGATACTGCATTGAGATACAAGGTTCATGCAAATGAGAAAAATAGCTCTAGCCTCTTCATAAAGCATCTAGTCTTTCTCTCCTCCTCTTCTCAGCCATTAGCAGAGACATAAAAGGACCCATTCCGGAGGAAAGGGAAATGCCATGGACCTTAACTTCAACATGTTTTGGAGAGTGGTCATGACATTCAATGGAGTATAATAATAAATATTGACTGTGTGTAATTGATGTTCCATTTTAGATCTCAAACACTATTACAAAGGAGCAAGAAAACAGCTGTGAATTTAGAAGTATATTTAGAAAGAGTCTTTTTGGAAAAATTAAAGTTGGTTGTAAATCTGTTATCATTTGAGGGGAGAAGGCAAGTCTTGTGTTTCAGGTGATTCTTCCTTATGGCAGTTTTCTTTCTACCCGCACCCCTCCCCCATCCACCACACCCAGGCGCGTACACACTCTTGAGTCAGTGCATTTAATGCACGCTGCTTGAGTGTTTCAGATACAATCTAATGACTCTTTAGGGCTCTGCAGTTACAGTCATGATCTTAGCAGGCCTGAAAATTCTGTGGCAAAAACGATCTTGATCGCAATGGTCCCTACGCTGTTTGCTGGTGTCACCCCCAGCTTTTTGCCACCTCCGTCTTTTTCAACTTTTATAAATTGCTGAGCTCAAACATCTGCCCCAGAGGCAGAACCAAATACCTCCTTTATTTTACTGTTAAGGAAACTGAGGCCTTGCGAAGTGTGGTGGAAGCTGAGGCCTTGCGAAATGTGGCACAGTTCAAAAGTGGCAAAGCTAAGCAGCAATTGAGAACGCCTGACTCCTCCACTGAGCTCTGTCCCCACATTATGCTGCTTTCAGAAAGGAAGCCAAGGCTCATTCATTTCTCCTTGGCCTGCTGCCTGATGCTCATTACTTCCATTGCCTGATTTCCATCTTACTGATTCCCTGTTTTCTGCTGGGAGCCAGCTCTGTGCTAGATGCTGATACAGAGAGAGATGGGAGTAAAATGCGCCCCGCACAACCCCACGGGACCTCCCCGTTTAGTAGGTGGGCCTGACATGCTCGTTGTCCCAAAATAGAGCATGCATGGACAACAATAACTTTTCAAAAAGACATTAAAATCCTGTAGGGAAGAATACTGCCTGGAGGTGAAGGTGTTGCTGAGATAAGTGGGTGGGATGACCAGCGAAGCCCTCTCTCTGGTTGGAGGAAGCCTGGGCAGACCGCGTGATGGTTCGCTGTGGACTGTGGGGTTAGGAGGGGCAGGTAGAATCCAGACATTTCAGGTAGAAGGATGAGCTCCTGAGAGCAGATTGTTACAATGAACATGCCAACTGGATTTTCAGAAGGTCAAATTGGACCATTTCACTCTTTGCTTAAGGAATTTCATTTGTCTAATGTAATTAATGGATGTATTTTTTTCACTTCACCTAAAGTTTGTTTTAATAATTATAACAAAATAAAGATCGTGTCTGATTACTTCTTCCTTCTAAGAATATAGCAGAAGAAATGGGGGTGGGGCAGAAGTATGAAGTAAAATCTCAGAATTTTCATTCATTTATCCATTTGAGGTACTCTTTGAGTTACTGTCACATTCCTCTCTAGGTTTCTGTGCATTTGTAATTTCATTAAAACGAAACAGAGGGCAAAAATAACACGCCGAAGTTGAAGGCACTTTTCCCCAGCCCTTAGACATTTTAGAGTGACTTTAACTAGACTTCTCAGTGACTGGAGTTTTCCACGAACCTTTGTCAAAATCCTAAACTGATTTTAACTAAAATAGAGCAGTCGCTGGCCTTTGGCAGGATGTTTCTCCCTGATCATTTCTCCTCTGTTTGTTCAGTGTAGTGAACAGAAAACAGAGTTCCCTAGCCGTAACCCTTACCTTCCTGCTCCTCGCTTACCAGGGAATGCTCTGGCTTAGATGGCTGCAGGGATGTGCTCCTTCCCCATATTGGAATGGAAGTCAACCTCAGACTTGGCTTGGAGAGAAATAAAAACAACCTGCAAGTCTCTTCCTCCTTTGAGCTCCGAGTAACAGCCTAAAATAATAATATCACCAATCACAGAAGATTGGAACTTTGACTGAACCCTACAAACTCTTATTGCTTTTTTGGTAACAAATCTCAACATCAGGATGTGAAAAACATTTCCTTGAACTATTCTTTTTGTATCAAGTTCTCTCTTGTTCCCTGCATGCCATTTTTCATTGCATTTCTTGTCTCTTTCAATGAGCTCTGATGCTCTCCCAGTACCCTGAAAGCCAAAAATAGAGTTTAAATTTGACCACAAGCTTCTAATTTCGTATCAAGAGACATAATATCATTGTAGGATCTGCTCCATAACAAAGCATGAGACTGCTGACTGGTGCTTATCATCAGTAAAATACCAATAAACTCGGTGGATTATCGTGTGTATATCTAGACACAACCTGAACAAAAATGAGATGGAAGCATTTTTCTTATATCCCTTAGGAAATGTATTTTATTATTAAAAGCGCGGGGGGGGGGGATGTTGCTTTATGTCCTGATGAACCAGATAAAAATTGCAAATCCATACATTTAAACCTACTCAAATTTATTCTTGAATCTGGTAGATATTGCTAAGCTTTTCTGAAATTAATACCTTCATTAGCTTTGTTGTGTCGTTTACACATAAGGAGCTACTCACTAGTCTGGCTTCATTTCCTGGAAGCAGCCGTCAGTCTGACCTGGGGTGGAGAGAGGCTCCTCCCAAAGTCAGATCTAGGGGCAACACTCGCTAAAATGTTCATTTGTTTTTAATGTGAAATCCTACCCTCAAAATTAATAACTTTTCCAAACATCCTGAAAATATACTTCCTTAAGGCCAATGAGGGTAAGTTCCAGGAAATTATGTTTAAATATCTCTACCACTTAATGACTTGATTCCCTACACAGGTGACTTAAAGGTCCCCATACAGAAACAGAAGTAAAGACCCATTCATAGAGATGAAGGTGGTCAGCATCTGGATGAACTATTTTGGTGGTAGCTGTTGTTTTTCATTAAATCTGCCTCACGTCTCCTTAAGTTTAAAAGAAAACCAAGATTCACTTTTCTCTATTCCTTCTAAATGTGGATGAAGCAAATTGGTTTTGGAAATACAGGTATACAATCCCTCGTTTGCAATCACAAAAAAACAAAAGCAAACCCCCAAACCTGAAAACCAGAAGTTTTTTCTACTCATAAAACTTGACCCGAACTGGCATGAGACCATTTACAGTCTTCTTTTTAATCCAAGTCTTATTTATACACAACTCTTAGGATATTTATACATCTTTATACATTTTGCTGCAAAAATGTTAATGGGCCTGATTACTGGGTGCTGCCCCCACAGGGATACATGTCCCATGGTTCTCTTCTGAAGTCTGAAAAATCGAACACTCTGAAACACATCTGTTCAGAGAAGAGACTGCAGCACTTGACTCCTCCATCCCTGAAGAGATTAAAAACAGGGTGGAAAAAGGGGGGACAGGAGAGCCTCTGGAGAAGAACTCCCAGCGCCGGTGTGCCTGAGCCCAGGAGCTCTCTTGATTATCCTGCGGAGTATCGTGAGATTCTCACAGAATTTAAAAAATGTAATCTGATTTTATTTTCTTTAACGTATATCATATTATCCTTTACTTGCAAGAATAATTCAGAGATTAGGAATTGCTGACTGAGTCATGTAGTCTTAATTTCCTGTTTTGTGCTCAAAATAACAGGCCCCTGTCCGTACCAGGGATGGACAAGGACTCGCTTCTACAGAATGAGGATGCTCCCCAGCCTCTGGTGGGTGAGCATGACATCCAGCAATGGCACAGGGACTGCCTGGCCCAGGGCCGCTACCCCCACCCAAGCGTACTTCCTGTCTCCTCCCGACAGCCAGCTGGGTCAGGTGGGTCAGCCCCTCCTCTCTCCGTGTTAAATGTGTGGATGCCACAGGCTTTCTGTGCAGTTGGTGGTGGTGGTTTCTCCAAAGGAAAGTCCATAATGTCTGCAGCCTGTAACCTTTCTCTTCCACGAGCAGTAAGCCTGGGAATGGTTTTTTCCAGCCCCCACTCTCAGAGGGAATTGTCACCTGGCAGCGCCTGCCCCCTGCTTTGTTATAAGTACCTGCCTTTAATTTTTAAATACCTGCAACTTTCTTTTCATAGTTAATACCAGAAAGTTGAAGGATTCATTAATACAGTGAAGAATTTGTATTTCCAGACCAATGTGGGAAGGCAGCTGTTACCTTGGGGGCGGCAGAGGAGGGGGACTCTGAGGGGCCCCTCCCACACCGTCCCCCGGCTTTGTTCATCACAAAACGGACACGGGCACCAGGCATAATGGCAGCCAGTTCTAACTCTGAGATAACATGCAGGCAAATGGTTAGGAGCAGCAATCCAAATTATCTGGAGGGAAAACAGTGCATGGATATTACCAATTAACCCCTGCATCTAAAAATAAATAAATAAATAACTCACAGTCCCCCTAATTAATAGCATAGCAGGCAATCACTGTAATTACAGTCTCTGCAAGAGAGACCAGCATCAGGAGGAGAAAGTGAAATTATCCAATAAGCTTGAATGTGACAGGCAGAATCCAAATCCAAGTGCTGAGGGTCAGATGAATGAGAGGCAATAAATCGGAGAGAAAGTGAGTGTGAGACCCATGCCCAGGCCAGCGGAGGTGCCCAGGCAGCTGGCCACCCCAGGAGAGCACTAAGGTCCCCCCTGCACACATGTGCTCGCCCTTCTTGGGGAGGAAATGGAGGCACGGGAAAGGCATAAATGGCTCTGAAAGCCGCTCATCGCCTGGCTGCTGGAAAGCCCAGAGGTCCATCTGGGTCACGCAGGCTTTCACTGGTAAGGACGCGAAGGTCTGCGCAGCGAGACGGAAAAGGCACAGCGATGGGACACGTGGAGAGGGAATGATGCATGAACTCCTTTTCAGATGGCCCTCGGTGATATTCTTCCTGTTCAGTTAACTTAGTCTTCATCGCTCCAAAGAGTAAAAAAAGAAAAGTCATTCTGAACTGTTATGCAAGAATAAGCAGATGTGTTCTTCACACACCTATTTAATCAGCCCTTGCCAGCAGCACTAAGACATGAAAGAAGGCCGAGACTCGTCCAGAATCTTCAATGAGGAGGGAGCAAGATGCCGTGTGGCACCTGAGCAGGATTACCCAAGCTCGGGCGCTGCTTCACCATCCAAAAATGAGGGACCCAAGAGCACCTCCTCCTCCCTCACACCGAAGTGTATTTGAAGGTTAAGAGTTATTAGTAATTTTTCCCTTTTTGGCAAGTAATTTTATTCAAAAGGACCACTGCTTTTGCACATCACGAGTTATTACTACTCTGATGTTTTGGCAGTTACCAGTAAGAACATGAGACATGAGGAAATTTCGTACAAGTGCGTAAGCATTGAGAGAACTTAATTTTCAACGTTCAATAAAATAAGGAGCTGTCTTTGTTAGTGGTTTGCCTTCACTCATTTACTCATCCACTCATTCACCCAAGAAATGGCTGAGTCCAGTAAGTGCAAGCAGGGCACTGTGCTAAGGCAGCGCGGGATCCCAAGGCCATGGCTTTGTCATGGGTTCTGTGCCTGTGGAGAGTCCCCAGACCACTGTGGGACATAGTATATGAGCAGCTGGCTATGACAAAGTAGGAAACAATGTAAACATCAGAGGAAATACTCTAGGAGTTTAGAGGACTGAGGGATAACATCCAGATATTGATTCTACAACCTAAACACATGTCAGATCTGTCCACTTCTCTACGCGCTACCTGCTACCTGCTACCTATGATGGTCCGATTCATCAGCAGCACCTGCGTGGATAACTGCAGTAGCTTCCTAATTAGTTTTCCTAATTCCACTTGGCCCTCCTTCCCTTTAATGTCCCCAGAGCAGCTGATGGTCATCAGATCGTGTCCTCTCTTGCGAAAACCTTCTAGCGGCCTCTTACTGCATTTACAACAAAGTCGAAACCTGCTGCTCTGGGTGCAAAATGTGCCAGCTACTTCCTGCCCCTCTCTGGTTCCCATCCACCATTTCTCACTGTGTTCCAGCCCTGCAGCCTGGCCTTCCTGAGACACACAGCTCTCACTCCTGCCTTGTGGACTTGCTGCTCCCTCTACTTGGAATGATCTCTGGTCTTCATATAGCTGGCTCACTTGTCATTCAGAATGCAGTGAAAATCTCACTTCCTTGAACAGGCCTTCCCTGACCCACAAAGCAACCCAATGTCTTTTTTTTTTTTTCTCCATCACTTTATTCTCACTTTCTGTAATGGATTTGTCACTTGTTGACATTTCCACATGTCTACTCCTGTTTGCTTTTGTCCGTCCCCTCCCCTCCATTAGAATGTAAGCTTCGAATGGGCATTTGTCTTGTTAATCGCTGTATCTCCATGTTCTAGAACAAAGCTTACTTACACAGTAAATTCCCAACAGATACTGAATAATGAATGTCACACCAACAAAGAACATCAGAACAGTTTCTGACAAATCAGTGTTAAAACAGAGAAGAGTGGCAATGCGAGGGGCCAGGGTAGGCATTTTCAGATATTTGAAGAGAAGCCCGGAAGACCTTTATGAAGGTAGAACTAAGATCAACGGGCAGAACTATAAGGAGATAATTTCTGCTGAACAATAAGGAGAGTCCCAGGTCTAGTAGCCCCAGTAACACAAACATGGACTGGCCCACCTCCTATGGGGAGGGGAGGCTGGATGAGTGCTGGGATGGAAGAAACCTCGTCCATGGGAGTCAGACACTGGATGTGGGGCGAAACTGGACAGTGTTTAAGGTTCCGGGGAGAGCAGGACTGCCTGTGACTCCTGGACCCCCTAACATGTCCTTCCTCCCACACGGCGAGGAAACACTGCTTAGTGGAGGAAACCAGAGATGGTCTAGCAAAATCCTGCTGTTGACTCAGGCTCTTGCTGGAAGTGACCTCTATAGCTCTACTGACGAACTAATATGTCTGGAATCAGAGGACTCAAGAGAAAGTCCTACAGCTTTGGCCAGGTCTCATTCACTGAGGATACCAGTTTGACGGGCTTGGCGAGGTGATGGTCAGTAGCCAAAAAACATATGCAAAAAGAGAGATGATCATAACCAAATGAGCACCACAGACTTTTTGGAGTGTGAACATATAGCATGCACCCTGTCCTGCCTCTTCTCACCTCTGCAAAGCTCAGAGAAGGTATTCAAATGTGGGGTCCAAAGTCAAGCTCCAGTGTGTGGCCTTCCTGGGGATGAATGTCATCCCCTGGCTTGTTCCTAAGGCCCAATTGCCAATGACTACAGACCCCAAGAGATGATTTAACTCTGTTCTTGTCTCAAATCCCTTCCCAGTGACTCATAACTTTCTCCTGACACCACAACAGCTGGGCCAGCCAGCTGGCGAAAAGACGTACAGATGTTGCTGGCTGGAGTTGGAGGGGCTTTGGGGCCCTCATCTGTACAGTCAGCCCAGGATGCCTCCGTGGGCTGCAGAGCGTGGGTGTTCCCCACTTTGCAGACAAGACATGGGTGGGGACGTCTGCTCTGTCAGGGGCTGTCTCTCATACTTCTGTCTTCGAGCAGAGAGTGCAGGAGCTCCTCTTCTCATGCGACTCCGAGACGTTTTCTTTCTTTGGGACTATCAAATCCTTGAGCTAGTCCATCTGGAAGAAGGTATGAGTGATAGAACTCAGGCCAGAATGTACCACCCATCCAGAGGTCTGGGCTTAAAGCGGACCTCAAGTCAGAGAATGTGTGAAAGCCGGAGGAGTTCTAGGAGGGACGGAGGTGAGGGACAAGAAAGAGACGCTCTTTGTTTCTGAGAAAAGGATTTAAAACAAAGACATAAATTCAGATTCTTTGATTGTACACCAAAAAATATGAAATATATACATGTAAAGACCTCATTAAAAATGCCTTGCTTAGGCAACATCTTGTACATTGAAGGTACTTATTGAACATTTGTTAGTTTTGATTCAAGTGGCTTTGAGTATTTTTGAGTACCAGGGCATTGAGTTCTACAATGACTGTGAAAGGGGTTTTTAAATGGATGTTGAAATATACACCAAGACTGATTTTTAAAAAAGTATTGTGAATGTTTTAAGCCTATTATACAAGCGACTAGTAACACTGGGGGTCTCCGAGGGAGGAGGACTGGAGGTCAGATGTAGAAAAGAAACTCACTTTTTATGTTGTACTCTTTTATGTTTTTTCCTTGTGCATGTGTTTAATTTTTGGAATAAAACAAAACGTTTTTTAAAAATCTGTGTCTCCAGAGGCAAACCTGGAACTCAGACCTACTGTTCTCTGCCAATTCCCACAATTTCCCTAGGATTCCGTCCCTTCACAAGATGTCCAGCCCATGGTAATGGCCTGGAATAGGGGATGAGAGTGAGGGAAGTTTGCAGACACCGTAGTGTAGTAGTGATTAGTCTGTGTGTGACGCAGACAGATACGTATGATAGCTGGTAGTTCATATAATATTATAAACCCGCCTGGATGCCATATGAATGGCTGCCTAATTTTTCAGCTGTCAAACAAAAATGTAACAGGCTGAGAAAGACAGGGCGCAGTGAAGTCAAATACAAAGATCAGATGAGCTCAAAGCAAATACCTGTCATATTTTTATTTTATTTTCCAGAACTGAGATTCCAATGCTGTGCCTGAGAACCTTTTTTCTTCTGTTTGCATGTTCATTTCTGGGCAGACTCCTGGCACCCTGTTCTTGGTCTCACTGCCCTCTCTTGGCCGTCACCTTCCAAGGCAAAGGAAGGCAGAAGGCTGCCTCTGAAGCATCCGTGAAGTATGTTCCACTTCCTAGAAGCTGAACGGCTATTCCTTTCTTGGATGGTCACCTTAGACTATCCCAGAATGACTGGGCCCAGAGAAGAGGAGACAGTGACTAAGCTGGAGAGGAGACAAGACTTTATCAGAAAAGCGAAGAGGGTTGAGTGGAGAGGCACCTACTGTATGGGACGTGATGGATGGAAAGTAACCTTCACCCTATCCCAGCACCTTTTTCTGGGAGGTGAGCGACCAGTCAGTGTCACCTCCTTTCTCGTCTTTTCACTCGTTTGTTCAGCCAATGCTGAGCTAGACGCTGCAGGGGGGCAGAGGCTTAATTCTTCCTCACTCACTTCCCCTTCCTTCCAGAGTCCACCTCAAACACTTGGAAGCTGCTTCTCTCACCAGCTGGGTCACAGCAGGCTCCTCTTCTTGGGGCTCAAAGTCGTTCACTGGGGTGAGAGAGAGTCGTTTCCGATTCCAATTTTAACTCCAACGTGAACCTTGGAGGCAAGTGCTGCCCATTGGAACACGCGTGTTCTCCTTTCGTCACTCCACCAGTGCCCGCTGCTCTGTCCGCAGCTACCTGCACAAATGTGTGTACTGCGAGTATAAACCAGTGGTTTCAGACCTGCCTGCACACTGGAATCGCCTGGAGAGCTTCACAAATGAAGGGTGCAGGTGTCCACACCCAGACTCGAGCCCGCCAGGTGATTCTTGTAAGCAGACAAGCTTGGAAACTGCTGATATAAACACAGGTAGTATCCAAATTACAATCCTAATCCCCCCATTTCGGTGCCTGCAGCTACAGCCAGGGATAATTAATCATGATTCAGAAAAACTTGTCTTTGTGCCAGCTACATGGAGTGGCTTTTAAAACCTCTACGTTTATTTTGTGCCCACCTACCCTCACGCCAAACCACTAACAAAATATAATTTAATCTGTGAAAAATGACAGGGAGCCATGCAGAAACTTCTTTTCCAGCACAGGGCTTGCAAATATCCTTAATGTAAACACAGACAATAGGTGTGCTGTGTTTTATGGCAGACTGAAACACAGCAGACCTAATTAAGCCACCGAGACGCTGCGGAGGACAGCCCCCGCGAGCGCTGCCTCGGGAAGCCCACCTCGCAGCCTTCCCCCAAACGCTTTTCTCTTCAACTGTGCTGTGGTAACTGGGGAAATATAAATTTTGATTACTGATTGCTGCATTGTTAGTAACTGACTATACATCATCAGTAGCTGGTCACCAGTGTCAGCCCAGACTTAATTATCTCAGCTGAAGAGAAAGTAACCCCATGAAAGAACTGTTTTCCAATTAAAGTGGCATAGAATACGTGATTTGTCTCTCTGGTGATATCCAGTTCATATTCCTTTTCATGCTATTAGTATTGTCTTCTTTTCCTCATTACATGCTCAGAGTCGTGAATCTTGGGCTCCCTAACAAGAAACACATAAATATCAGGAGGGCAGCCTGTCAGACCTTGAAAAAAATCATGAACAGTCACCACCAAAAACACAACGGTAATTACAGAGTTTCCAGTAGAAAATGCTGCAGCTAAGGTTAAAGACACCTTTCAATGTAATCATTTATTTTCACAGGTTCTTAACCTCCTATAGAATGTGTGTGATTACATGTCCACACACACACACACACACTTCATTTTTAGAAGATATTCTTTAGGGGTCAGATATTCTATGCTTTGTCTTAGCTATTGTTTCAATGACAAGGGAAACGTTTTCTACTAGTACAAGAAAAAAACGTTTTGAGTAAAGACCTAGGCAATTCTGTGTCTTCACTCGTCTTCCTTATCTTATTTGTTTTGACTGCTGTTGGTAGATTTGTTCCCATGGAATGTCTGCCCCTTTGCCTATCCAGGCAATTCTTTATCCCGGGGGCAAGTGCAAAAGTTTGTCTTCTCTGTGACTAAGTTGATCCTGGCCAGTTTGTAAACGCAGGCTGTGAAGTCTGGGTTGTTTCCAAAACTATTTACTGAGCATCTACTGTGTGACAGACATGCCTCCTCAGGGAACAAAAGAAGTCTCTGCTTTCACGTTTATATTCCAGTGGGTTTCCATCCCATTCCTTCCCTTAGTGGCCAAGTGTTCCTAGACTAGTTTTCCAACTTATGCATTGTTCTCATTCTGAGAAGATGGTAACTGCAGTTTGGTGTTTAACCAAAATTTCATGGGCATCTAAATTACTCTTTTCGGTGGAGGGAGGGCTGAGCTTTTTATGATGTAATTTGAGGGCCCTGTGGAGGTAAAAAGGAGAAACAGCCTCTGGTTACTGGCGTTAGTCATTATCGACTTGGTTCCTATCTCTCTTCCCATCTCCACTGAAAACACCTCAAAGAGAGAGGCTCTTTCACTTCTACTTGTTTTCAGCAATTTAAATTGAGCATGTATTAGTTTCTGTTGATGAGCAAGCCACTGTGGAGGGCAGAAAAACGAGGGGACGGCAGAGGTACGGGAACTTGGGTAGGAAGTAGCACTGCGGACCTGCCTCCGAATCTCCTCGCCCAGCAGCCTGCGGGGAGCAGCCTGCCCACGCTCCGTGGTGTGCCTGCCTCTGCCTAGTATGCACAACGCACGCCAGGGTCTCGGGGAACTGCCTCGAACGGTAAGGTTGAGAATTTCTCACAATCAGTTGAATTGGAGGAGTTTATAAGAGTGGCTCTCATTGCATTTTATTTTGCTTTCTTCTCTTCCTCTGATCCTTTGTATCTTGCACGGTTCTGCGTTGGCCCAGGGATTTTTCCAGGGCTATCCCCGCACCACCACCCCACTTCTCCATCCCATTTTTTTCCTGCCTTGGGATTCCCACTCTTCCCTTAAGACACTATTCAAACATCATCTCCTCAGTGGGGTTTTCCCTGATCCCCACTGACAGTAAATCACTAATGTCTCTCCTTTCTTCCACATGAAAGAGCTCTATCATAGCAATCAGATTGACATTATTTGTTTACTAATCTGCCCACACCACTAGACAGTGAACCAAAAAAAGACTAACAAATGTTTGATGGATAAATAAATGGATCAATGAATGAAAAACTGAATACACAATCTTTGTCCTCAGAGAATTTACAATCTATGGGAGAGACAGATATGTTGATAAACTATAAAATAAAGTATCAATATATATGCACTGCAAGAAAAATGCTACACACTCTGTTTTAATTTTGCCAGAAAGGTGCAGATTTACTAACAAAGTTCACTTCTAAATGGATTGGAACCTTGAAAGAGTTACTACAGATTGCACCAGACTTTCTTTTTAAAAGGCCTTAGTGCTAGCTGGCCTCAGAAATTCTATTATGTATACACTCCCTGGTAATGCACAGCAGACTGACACAGCATTTGCCTTTGTACTTGCAAATACAGGCTCTTGAAATATACATGAAATGCAAGACACTGGTATTCATATAGTAACATGAACACCTCCATATTCTACGAAATCCCTGACCTAGTTACATTGCTGAAAGCATAGCTTAAGTGCATGTAATGCCCAGCACATGGAAGAAATTGTTATCTCGAGAAAAGTAAATTTTGCTTTCCCCAAGTTCTGTATTATTAAATCTGTAACCTTAATATTGCATTGGAGTAAATTTTTTATTCAATTACGTGGACAATGAAATAAGAACTGAGAAAGATGTAGTTGGCCCAGATTCCCTTGGGTGTGAAGATTATATTTATTTTATCTACTTCTGACAATAAAGTTTAAATTTTCACTTAAAGTTCCTACCGGCAAAATATCAATTCAAACAGAGGTGAATTCTTCACAGTCATACTTAGCTTTAAACATTTTGTCATCAGAACTAACTGAACATTTCTTCCCTAAAAATGGGTGGAGGTGGATCTTACAAAATGCTAGATAAAGAAGATTGAATGTGGCCGAAAGATGATTATTGCCAAATTAAACTAATGGATTTGGGGCTTGCTAAAATAAACTGTTTCTAATGATTTAATACAAGGAAATATATGGGTTTTTTAACTACATGCAGGGAAATATTTAGTACCTAAGAAGTTTGAGGAAGTGATCTTTTATACCCAACAGGCCATGAAAGGTGAAATTATAAATGAGGTTGGAGAAAGAATCTTATCCATCTCCCTCCAAAGAACTGAGGTCCTCCTAGCCATGTGCGAGGAGAGGGCCGGGTCCCACTCCCTGTTTCCTGTGTCTTTTTGTCAAACTGCTTGATTGTAATGAAGTCTAATTATTAGTCTTCAGGCAGAGTTAACAGAATGGTGTGAAAGTCAGTAAGAACTTTTAGTTAAAAGTCAACTCAGAGACCACAAAGCCTTAGATAAGATTAAATTTTAACATCCAAACAGCTCTCAACTAATCTCTCTAACAGGCTGAAGTCCAACTCAAGTGCCATTAATTTAATAACACTCAAATCTAAATACCATAAAGCAAAAGGTTATTAAGAACGAACAGAGAGGCGACTTAGAGTACCAAAAAAGGGATGGGGGAAGAGCAATGCAGATTTTTCTTTAACGACTCCTTGCAGGATATACTTGCAGATATAATTTCCTTTAGGTCATGTCATTTAAGTGAATCTAGCTGTAAAGCAATGTACGCTTTCCAGGATCACTAGAGGTTAAATACCTCATCAACAAATGTGTATCCCTGACTGGGGGCTTCCTTTTCCTTTCTTCATTTCCTTTCTTCACTTTCTGTGATTACTACTTTCTGTGATTAACATAGCACACAATCTTTCTCATTTCCCAACCGCATCCTTTGAAACCAAAAAGTGTGTAACAAGCCTTCCTAAACTTCCTGCCACGTTTCTCGCTGGCTCGAGACTATAACGTGGATTTCTGGCAGTGCTCAGTTAAAGGAAAGCCCCACCACGCGGACCCCAGAACCCGCTGGCTAGTATCTCTTGCCCACCCCCACCCCTCATTTGTCTTTACAGTGCAGAGCTGATGCTGTAGAAGCAGCTGATTATCCGGAAAGCCAGCTCAGGTAAATTAGCGTAATGAAAAGGATGACTTTGTCTATGAGTCTACCTTTGACCAGGCTCAAATATCCACTCAGCTAATGAGCCTGCGATAGGATCCTGGCAGAGGTGTCATCATCCTGCCACTAAGAAGAGCCTTTCCAAAGGCCTGCATCCTATCTTTCTTTCTGAAAACTAGGCAAAAGCTTAACAGCTGCCAAGCTTCCAAAATGCAAAGAGCAGCAGTTGCCTATCTAAGTTGTGATTGATGGTACAGAAAAATGCATGCCTACTTCACGGATACTCTGGCCTGCAGCAAATTAAGGAATAAGCCTTTGTGTTGGGCAGATAGCCAGTGTATTGTGGGGGACTGTGGTGGCCCTATAATTATATCCAGCCTGGTAATCATGCATTCTACTGCTGTGAATGGCTGGTACCAGGGACTTTAATTTCACCGTGCCCCTCCACCAGATAATGCCTGGCCCCGTGTCACTTTGTGAAACACACGGAAGGAGACAAATGAGTTTTTCTCCGACTACGTTAAATTAACTAATGGATTCTGATTGTGAAACTGGCATAACAATGAGCACAGCTCTGCCAGTAGGGGGTGGACATGTGGACAGTGTCTAAGGTGTTATTAACCTCAGGTATTAAACCAACAACAGAAACAAAAAAAGAATCCGGCCAGTGTGAATGCAGAGCCTATTTAGTGTGAATAGTGATTAACCAAATACTTTATATTTCAACCAGTTATTTTAGTATCTTGAGACACAGCTAGAAGACAGCTGTTGTACGGTCTAAAACTAGGGATTAAGTGAACAATTTTAATCAGCATTTCCCCCTTTCTTGCGAGTGCTGTGCTTTATTTCCCTAATCAGAACATGGTTATGATTCAATGCTGGCCGCACATACATCCCTTTGCATTAAATGTTGTAAACCTTAAGTATCTTAGAATAAAAATAACCACCATTTTCATTACTTTCATTCTAATATAAAAGGGACTGTTGCTTTCAATAATCGGTAAAGGACATTGTAATCTGTACAATAGGGTGACTGTATACGTTCCAGTGTTGTAGCTGTGTGGACACTCCCTGTTACACATGGTCTTAATTTTTAATATCCATTTTCCTTTTATTCACTAAAATATTGCGGGTTTCATTTTCACACAGCTGAAAAGATAAAGTTCATTCCCATGTTCCCATCAGAAGTCTATGTGTTCCGGGAAGTTAAAAAATTATAATTCAGCTGTTCCATACTGTATTAAGACTGAAGTTTGGCATCCCAGATGTGAATTGCTTTCCAAAAAGCAACAGAATCTTTTTTTTTTAAGGAGGAAAACATATTGTACAAGCTTAACTTACTTTTTAAAAAAGATTCATACTGTTTTTTGAAAAAATAAAATTGCATATGGTTTTATTTAAAACCCTTTGGGCTTCTGAAAATTAAAAACACGTTAATCTAAACTTTTTACCTTTAAAAACAGGTTACTGAAAAATACAAGACTTGTAGAATCTTTTTTAATCAGTGATCAAAAAATACCTGCTTGCCTTTATTTCAGGTGGTGTATTTTCATGAGGGCTCCCCCTGCCTAAGAGTAATTTATTTTTGCAAAATGACAACATTTTATAGTGTGTTTACCACGCGTCAAGCTCTCATCTAACTCTCTATGTGCCATGACTCTTTTAATCCTCACAACACCTTGAAATACATCCTATTATTAGCCCCGTTTTACAGGTGAGGAGACTTCCTAAGGTCACACACTACTAACTGGGGCAGCCTGGATTTGATCCCTAAGCAAAGTGGCTCCAAAGCCCACATTCTTAACTACTATGTGTGCTGCTCTCTGATCACAGTCATTTCCTGAATCTTAAATTCACTCAACATTTAAGCAGTACCTGCACGCAGGGCATCGTATTAGAGATTGGGGGTGGGGATGAGGATGGGAAGGTCTGGAGTGGAGTAAAGAAGGAACAGAGTTTTAAAAAAAAAATTTCTACCACAACTTTGTGGGCCAGATGGACGTGACTCAAAGACTCTAATAAGATACTAAATCCTTCCTTTTCCAGTTGGCCCTTCCAGTTGGGGGAACTGTAGGACCTGGAAGTTAGTGTCTCTGAGGCATTTGGGTCCCTCTGGATGGTATGGCTGTGTGCCCAGGCCCCATCTTCTTGTGTGAAGGCCCTTTTGTTCCACTGGAGTCATTTTCAAAGGCAACCCTTCTAAAAATACCCACAATCTGGTAAAAGTGCTCCCTCACCTATGTCACTGTGCTTGTTATTTCCCGCAGACTCCAGTGGACATCAATAGCAATGCTTTCGGATGTGGTTGCTTTGAAACCCTGCCTCCTAGCACTCTGTCACACATAAGCCAATTGTTCAAGTGTCATTAGCTGAGACCCAGACAGAGATGACAGGTGTAAACAGTTTATAATTTACAAAGTGCAGGATCAGGTTTCTCCGTGCCCGGTGCCAGCAGCTCACAGACACACCTTCGCTTGGCCCAGTGTGTGCACTGTACACATTCTTACAGAACTGTTTTCAAATGAATCCTGGAAGGCATCGCTTTGGTAATGTTTCGGCCATTTGAATCCCTTTAAGTGTTTATTCAAGCTATGCAAAGATACTGGGTTCATTTCGAACTTAACATTTCAAAATGTCATGTACAACTAAATAATCACATGTGCCTCGGAACACGCTGAATGCACTGCCTTTCTGCTCTGTGCTGCAGATTCCCCCCCCAACCCCCTTTTTACCTTTTTCCTTTTTTTAACCCATGGTGCTGCTGTGCATTCGAGATGGCAGGGCTGAAACGGTTAGCCTTTGAGGAGGCCTGCCACTGTTGCTCTGTGCACAGATGCGGGATTTCTGACACCTTTTTAGTCTGTCCTACTTAGCTGCCCTCCGCGTTTTTCAGTGCTGACCTGTTTCAGTAAAACTTTGACTAACTGGAATACTTGGGGGAGGGAGTTTCTGGTTGAATGATATCCTGGTTAAATGGAAAGTTATTTAGAAAGCCCTTGTTATTGAAAGTCTTTCCAAAGTGTATCAGTCCATTTTTCTCTGGAGTGAGGGAGCGCTGCTGGAGAAAAATTGTCTCTAGCTGTTTGGAAGGGCTTTGAAACGATTTAGCAAAGCTGCTAACTGCTCTCCAGTCCTTCCTCTTGCATGAAAGCGGCCCCACTCTGGTTTGATGAGGCAGCTAGCATTCCAGACCCTTACTACTCCCCCCTTCTCCAGTCAGAGGCCTAACTTCCTACCAGGCAGATGAGACAGAAGCCAGGAGGCCATCAGCCTTCACCTTTCCTTCCTCCACCTCCAGGCTTCACTCCCTCCAGTCTCCACTTGCATTAGGGCGGACTGACCTCTTCTTCACCCATGCTCGAGATCATTCCCTCTACTTCCCTAGAGGGTGCCCATCTCGTTGCCCCTTCTCTGATAATTCCATTCGCTCACCACCCTGTGACATGCCCATAAGCTTGTTTTTCTTCTCCAGACAGACCTTTCACCTTCCCTTGAAGGCTACGGCCTTCCTCATTACCAAACACCTTGCAAGGTTAGTAGAGTCACGACCTGCACTTACTTTCTAACATCCATTCGTTCTGCAGCTACGTTCCCCTTCTCCTGTAAGTCCATCCATGCTGCTCTCACAAAGGCCATCAATGATTAGCTACTGAATCCAATGGCTTCATCGCAGCCAGCCTTGTTGATTCTTCCTAAATACAGCTAAAATGCCTTACCTTCTTTCCATCTCTGCTGCCACCATTGTTTTTGCAGAACTTCTGGTGTCAGAGCATAAACCAGATCTCGTCACTCCCCTTCACTGCTTCCCTGGGCCCGTGGAGCAGCAGCGCAGCAACTTCCCTGACCTCTGACTTCCCTAAACTGGCCCAGAGCCCTGCAGGCTCAGCTCCGGAGAGCCCTGCCCCTCCTTTACCATATTCCAGGGGCCTTAAAGACCCTAGAGCTCCTTCTGGCCTGAAGGTTCTGCCTAGGCAGACAACTGTTCCCCCAGACTTCCCCTGGCTGGCTCCTCCTCCCCGTGCAGATCTTAGTTCAAAGGTTACCTCCTGGAAGAGCCCTTCTGTGACCAAGCATCTGGGTGGGCTCCTGACACACCCCCTCCTCACCATAAGACTCTTTCATGGTGCCCTATTCTTCCCCTTCATGCCAGTGACCATGAGCTGTAATGGCAAAGGCACTCATATGCATACTGGTTGAATTATCACTTGCTCCCACTACGCTGTGAGCCCTGTGAATTTTGTACCATAACCTTTTTATTCACCAGGGTACACCCTGTATCAAGCACGTAGTTACTGTGCAACTGAATGAGCAGATGAAGACTTTATATTTTTACACAGAAGGCCTTTCTAGAAGTACTACAGAAACCTAACCAGAGACATAATCAGTAAAGAACAAATAAAGAAATTTTCTGGCACTTGAAATGCTTTACTTGTCTTTACATACATGGAAGTCAGGCCCCTCAGCTGCGGGGAGAAAAGCACTGTGTCCTTTTATAAGGAAATGAGGATCTAAAGAAACGACAGACATGTGCTAGGAGCAGTGACGGGGGTGGCCTGGCGGTGGACAGCACTGGCAGAGCTGAGAGGAGTGCAGAGTGGAAAGGAGAAGTGAGCCTCACCATGGGGGGTGATTTACCCAGCCTGGGACGCTAAGGTCAGACCAAGTAATGAGGTCATTGACCTGCCTGGAAACAGAAGCCGAGGAGCAAGGAGTGCAGAAGTGCGAGTTTGCATAAACACCAAGTTGACTTTACCATGGCTGGTTAAGGGAAGAAGACAGGAAGGATTTGGGTGGAGAGGACTAGAAATTGCAGTGATGAGCAAAAGACACGGTGGCATCAGGAAGTTGTTGTGAGCACATATGAGTGAGCAGCACGAGTTTCTTGATAGGCGTGTAATCTTTGGATTTTGAACTATTAGAAACTGTAATCGAGGTAATGTCCCAGTTATACTGACTTGGTATCCAATCAGAAATGCAGGGTAACTGGGCTGATGATGCTTCGAGTATCAGATGGGAATATAAACCTCAGGAAAGAAAGCTGCCGTCAACCTGATGGAGATGATGAGTAACAAACAGCTCATCAGCTGGGGTTCAGCTGGAGCTCGGAAGCACCGCCATTTATGCTGATGTCTTGTCCATGCGGGGGGCTGGCACCGAGCTGAGGGGGAAGGTGGAAATAGGCAGTACCTCGCAACAAGTGTTTTATTTTTGCACAGCTTTTTAGTTTTTAATCATTTTTAAGGACATCAAAAAAAGTTTAAGCCCACCCTCAAATAAATCAACTCCAACCTCGTTTCCCAAAAGCAAATCATTTCAGATAAAGATGCCCACCTGGCTTTTAATTCACCAAGTTCTGTCTACCTATAAGGAACGTAATAATTTCCCCTGCATGAAAAAGTTCTCTAGAGCCCTGACTCGTGTGGCTCAGTTGGTTGGGTGCCATTCCGTAGTAAAGTGAAAGACTGCCGGTTCGATTCCTGGTCCAGGCCCATGCCTGCGTTGTGGGTTTCGTCCTGGTTGGGGCATGTACAAGAGGCAACTGATTAATGTTTCTCTCCCTCTCTTTCTACCTCCCTCCCCCTCTCTCTAGAAACAAATAAATACAACCTTTCTTTAAAAAGCTCAGTTACCAGTTAGGAAACACACTTTAAGCACAAGCACAACTGGTGGAGCAGCAACCAGCACCAGGGAAACTGCCGTCATCGCCCTCCACCCCCTGTTGCCATTAGATTAGTTCTTCGGTATCATTTTATGAGTGATTGGAATTTAATTTTAGTTAGGAAGAGCGGAGTCCATTGTTTACTTACAAACAAACAAAAGAATCTTCTCCCTAGCACTAGGATTCCTGCTTGGCTGGTTTTAAATAGATGAGGCTGACCAGATATTTACCATCAGCTTGGTGAAGAAAGAGACATTGTCCTGGGGAGCCTGAGCCATGGGAATTCAGTCCACAGTGATACATTGCTCACCCGGAGTGGGCTATGACCAATCAAAGTCTCACTGTACTTATTGCGGAGGTGGAACCAACACAGGAAAAGAAAAAGTCCCTACGTGCCAGCACGTTGGGAAGAAATCATTGCAATGTAATTGTGAAATAAGCGCTGGCAGGCACAGAGCAAAACCACCACAAACTGCAATATGCTTATCACGGTTTGACCAAGAAAGAGGCCCCCAATCTTTCAGAGGACACTGGCAAAAATCCCAGGTCCTGCAACTCCTGAATAAGCTCCGTGTGCAGGGTTTCCTTCAGGTACTGCATTGTCAGCTGTGAGAGGTTCTCAGCGGTCACGGAACAGCTGCACAATGCAAGCGGCCCCTGAATGGTCGAGGAGCTTTTTATTCAGACCTCGTGTGATTTTTTTTATCTCCCCCCCTCCCCCAAAACTGGTGTTCTTTTGTGCTTTACAAAGGCAGCACTTTTCTGGCTCCAAGTTTAAGACTCATGGGCTATTAGGAAAGGCAAGATGGACAATGTATTAGCATTTGTGAGAGAGAAAAAAAGAATAGGCGTTCCTTAAAAAGTCCATAATAAGAGCAGCCCAGTATTTGGAACACCTGCCTCGCCAGAAGCAGCTCCAACAGCAGTTAGAAGGTAAGTATTTTGACTCCTGCGTTTTTGACAGAAATCTTTTGGCAAGAATCTCACACACACACACACACACACACACACACACACACACACACACACACAGACTCACAGAGATCTATTGATAGGAAACGGCAGCATTTATTCATAATAAACACATTTCTTAAAAAGGCGGTAATAGAAACCAGACTCACAGAGCTAGAACATCTAATATACTTCAGTCTACGCAACAGCAGCCTGTCCTTCTGGAGAGGTTAAGTGACTTGTCCAAAAACACAGATACTTCACAAATAAACAAGTTCTTAACACCCGTTTAGGAGGACGTCCTGGCGCTCCCTCCTGCTCTGCAAGTGAGCCAGTGTCTGCGGCGGTGGCCAGGTCGCGGTGCTGCCGTCAGCGCAGTCTGGGCCGCGACCGCAGCGCCCTGGTTCCCAGTGTTGTGGCCCCAGCGCCCTGGTTCCCCGTGTTGTGGCGAGCGGAAGTCCTTCACTATTCAGTCTCCAGGGACTGAACTACACAGCGGGGGTAACAGCAAGCGGGCCGCAGGGGGCGCTGCGCAGATTAAGCGAATGTGTCGCAAGCACTGAATAAATGCTGGTCACGGTGACTGTCACTGTTAGTAGGAGCAGTAGTGGCATTTTCACCTTCTCGAGAACTTTAATGTTTTGCAAAAATAAAAAATAAAAAAACAACACAGGGAGAAGTTACAGAGGGGATATAAAAAAATAACCACAAAGGTATATGAGTAAGCACCTGAAGAATACATGCAGGTAGGTCACACAAGCAAAATGTTTGTTTTATCTGCTCTTAAAAACTTAGGCCAAATGCTTTGTGGGAATAACAGTCCGCGGTCTTCACATGTGAACATTACACTTCTCATCCCTCTCCTGGTGCTCAACGGTTTGAGCTTTTTCCGAATGTTATTGATAGGCATTTGTTCTTTAAAAACATTGTATCTTCCCAAAATGACTTATGGCTGGGCATTTTAATACTTTTTTAATTTTTAAATTTCTTTATTTTTAGAGAGAAGGGAAGGGGGGGAGAAAAAGAGGGAGAGAAATATCAATCATATGGGTCCCAACCTGGGGCTGAACCTGAAACCCAGGCATGTGCCCTGAGCGGGAATCTAACTGGAGGCCTTTTGCTTTGCAGATGACACCCAACCAAGTGGGCCACACCAGTCAGGGCTGGGCATTTTGATTACCACCCCCTGAGGACGGGTGCATGTCCTGAAGTAATTAATTTGGATGGCCAAGATGCAGTGCCCTTGACTCCCCCCGGAGATGTCAACCTCACCCATGCGGAGCCACCCAGACTGCTGGGATCACGAACTGCTCCCAGGCCCTTTGTATTCTGTGTTTTCCCAAGCTCCTGTGGCACTGTCGTCTTCCACGAGTTCTCAGGATAGTTCTGTTCAGAGGAGGAGAATTTCAACTAGTGTTGTTTGATGGGGCTTCGATTTCAACATCTGTAATGTTTTGTATGTTATCTTATTTAACCTGTTACATATGTTAGAATATACTACTTAATAGCTGCTTTAGTTAATCTTGGAGTTGTCAGTATTTTCTGGAAGTCATTCATAAATACTAAGAAAGTAATGCTTTCAATTATGTGTTCTGCAATCAAGCAAATTTTTCTTCATTATATAGTCAGAAGCCACGTAATGATGTTTGTGTCATTTTCAATTGGTGTGTTGAGCGGCAAACTGGTGTGCCTCAAGAATTTTTAAAACATGCAATACCTGACTATTTAGTCAGGGGCACTGACCCCTTTTCCCTTAGATTGTCAAATAAAAAGATGACAAAAGCCGCCCTGGCTGGTGTGGCTCAGTGGATTGAGTGCCGGCCTGTGAACCAAAGGGTTGCTGGTTCAATTCCCAGTCAGAACACATGCCTGGGTTGCAGGCCAGGTCCCCAGTAGGAGGCATGTGAGAGGCAACCACACACTGATGTTTCTCCCTCTCTTTCTCCCACCCTTACCCTCTGTCTAAAAATTAATAAGTAAAATCTTTAAAAAGAAAAAGATGACAAAAGCCAACACAACAATAACCATCCAGTGTGAATAAATCAAAATTATGTCTTTTTTTTTTGGTTAGATTGGCAAAAAACATATTTTTTGTTGTGCTGCAGATTTTAGTAATTAGTTTCTGTGTGCCATGAGATGAAAAAGGTTGATAAGTGCTGGGATAGACCATCTAGGCCTGTGTAAGTACACTTTATGATGTTTGTACAAGGATGGAATCACCTAACGACACGTTTCGCAAACACATCCCCATTGTTAGGCAGCGCATGACTATGTAAAAGTGTAATTTTCACATCGGCGCCTTTTCCTTCCGTACCACCACAAACCAATAACCCCACCCCTGGAAGTGAGAACAGATAGCACTTTTTCAGCACAAGACCACTTTCTACAGTGGGGTTTTAGCTGTGATGATTCCGGCAAGCTTTATGTGGTCCTGCTGCTTCCTAAAGCTGGAGGTGACCCTGGGTTGCTTTTGTAGTTTTTGGTGCCTTTCCTGGAACACATGTCACATGTTCCTAATTCTAAGGCTGTTGAAAATCTGTAGACTGTTGAGTATACACAGAATCTGACGTGCTATGAAAAGGATCCTCTCTGTTTTGCAATCTGAGAACAAAACAAATCATTTATAGTCATTGCTTGTAAGGATCGTCCTGCCCCGGCAGCTGTGCTGGTTATGCGGTGCTGCCATCCACACTCGTAGGTTACACTCTGAAGAAGCGGCTCCCAGTGCTGTGACACGGTGACTGTGTGCCTTTCGTTGCAACACTGTGACGTGGTGACTGTGTGCCTTTCGTTGCAACACCGTGACGTGGTGATTGTGTGCCTTTCATTGCAACACCGTGACGTGGTGACTGTGTGCCTTTCGTTGCAACACTGTGAGACGTGGTGACTGTGTGCCTTTCGTTGCAACACTGTGACGTGGTGACTGTGTGCCTTCCGTTGCAACACTGTGAGACGTGGTAACTGTGTGCCTTTCGTTGCAACACATCTTAATAATTCCTCTAATGCCAATGTATGTGGCCCTTCTTTAATTTGTGCCTGATTAATTCCCCTTAAATCACACATAAACGTAAAAATAACCAATGGGTTTCCTTCAATATCTTGATTTTTTTTACTACTAGAATTGTTAATGCTATTTTCATGCTCAGATTAAATGATTTACAGGTCTTTGAAGTCTACGTACTTTATGTTTTAGTTTTTATTTTACTTCTGTCTTAGAATTCCTTAACCTCTTGATTTTTATATGAAACTTTAATTATTTAGGTCAACAGTCACATCAGTTATTCTTTCCAATGTATCTTAAGCTAGCACTAGATATAGATGCATTGTATTGCTTTGTCAGGTTAATTTTTAGGGTGGTGAATGTTCTTGAGGTTTTTCTGGTCTCATTGTTCTGTTACATCTTTCTATCACAAGTTCATTTAATCTTAAATCATTCCTTGTGCTAAGCTGTGTATTTTTATAAAACTCATTTTTTACATGGTGACTTTTGGTTAGGTAAAAGATCGATCTTTTTTAAATACCTAGTCTCATATTTTCTTCAGATATGAGATAGTATTCAGCTACTCACTGTTTTCAGGGCATTGTAGTTATTGTAACACTAAGAGATATACACGTGTATATTTTTAATTGAGAAAAGTATCTGTTATCACATTTTTGATTCACAATCATTCCAAATACTACTTTTAAAGTAGGTGAGTACAAACATTATTACGGTAAAACTAGACCCTGTTGTCATTATAAACTCTGTAACTCGGAGGGCGCTTCCTGCCGCTGCCGGGTGCAGACCCCACCGCAGTGGAGGCCTCTATCCCTGCATGAATTCCTGCTTCGGGTGCTTACAACCATCTCGATTTTAGGCTGTGGCTTCCGTTCAAGTCAGTTCTACTGGGAGGGGTTGGCCCCTTGTCGTGCCCTGAAACGGAGAAGAAATGAACTCCCCATCATTCCCACGCGTCACTTTACTCTCTCACTACCGGAACCATGCCTTGGCAAGAAAGGGGGTGGGGCATGCAGCTGCACTGGAGTTTTGCCCCGAGATTCCCTCTTTGCTTATAATCAGGCATCCCTCGTATTTCATGGAGACTGAAGTTGTGTGCATGTGTGTGTTATATACCTAATTTCAAGAGCGAGCGAGCGAGAGAGAGAGAGAGAGAGAGAGAGAGAGAGAGAGAGAGAAATTGGCCCAAACTGTCTTTTTTCACTTGCTTCTGCCTTGGCAGTTTATTCTCACCACACTGGCAACAATACCAGCCAACAACTTCACATCAGCATCTTCTGGCACTTGGATGACAGTGTAATTTCTGCATGGCTGAGTGCAGACAGGAAAAAACCTTGTGCAAATAATATTTCCCAGTAGCAACTGAACTGATATCAAAGCTCTCCGTCCATCCCAAGACAGTAAAACTCACAGTCATGATAATATTAATGATTACATTCCTAACAATGTAAATGACTTAAAGGGGAGATTGTTCTGCCCCACTTGATACTAATCGGGGCAAAATAAAGGAGGCCGTCCTGGATCATGTCTTTCTCAGGCTGCAGATGTGTGATAACATCCACACGGATCACTAATGAGGGGGTGGGGGGGGCGAACACAAAAATGGCTGAATCACCTGCTGGCCCAGCTACACAAAATGCTAATTAGTGATGATCATTGTGTCCACACACTTTAAATATTCAAAACCAGCATTCAAATTAGTTTACGCAGGTCTTTAATCTAAACTCGTGGTGTTTGTTTTCAGAAGTCCTATTATGTCTATTGTGTAGGGGGTTAGGGGGAAGGTAGCATCACCAAAATTATTATTACTTATTTTTAAATGATAACTAGCATTCAAGGACATTTCAAAGTAATATTCTTAAACAGCAACAACCCCAGATGAACATGACTAAATAAAGGGTTAGTTACTGTGCATGCTCCTGTGCCGAGGCCACCCACACAAGTTCACTCTGTCAGCACCAAGCTCATGTTATTGCCGTTACAAGTTCAAATGCTAATTAGTAGTTAGAGTGAACTTGGTAGCATCTTACACATGAATGGGTATCTAGGGCAGAAGCAAATCTTTAGTTCCTGAGGTGCTTTATTTATCCAGTTAAGAAGTCTCGTGTGCAGAAAAGCACATCCTGTCTTGGTAAATGCATTGGTGGTTGCCCCTTCATTTTCTTCTTCAAGTTTTCTGAGGATTCGGTCCCTGCTGCTGGGAGGGTAACCTGGACTGCTATCAAAAATTAAGAGTCTCTTTTTATTCCCTCTTCATTTGAGAAGCAGGAATTGATGTGGGATTTTTAAGACTTTGCATAGGGCGTTTGGAATCACCATTTCTCATATCCTTTATGAGTTGTTGCCAAGCAAATCGTGTAAAGGTCTAGGAACCATCCATGGAAGCTGCTAGTATAACTGACCAATATTCTGGTGTTTATATAAAGTCAGAGATCTGGACACTTCTTTGGGAAATAAAGTATCTTCCAAAGGACACTCAGCATCTGCCCTTTCCTCTTCATCGTTCTAGAGTTTTCTTTCTTCCCAAGAGACCCCTCCCCAACCTCTTTCCATAGAGATATTATTTATTAATTTTTATTGCTGACACTATTACAGATGCCCCCCATTTTCTCCCCTCCACAAGCTGCTGCCCCCACCCCTGCTTTCACCACATCGTTGTCTGTGCCCATGGACTTTGCATATATGCATGTATGTTCTTTGGCTAATCTCTTCCGGTCCTCTCCCCCCTCCCCTCTAAGATCTATCAGTCTGTTCCATGTGTCTGTGCCTCTAGTTTTATTTTGTTTGTCAGTTTATTTTGTTCATTAGATTCCACATTTGAGTGAGATCATATGGTGTTTGTCTTTCTCTCAATGGCTTATTTTACTTAGCATAATAGTTTCCAGGTGCACCCATACTGCTGCAAAGGGCAAGGTTTCCTTCTTTTTTATAGCCATGTAATATTCCATCGTATAAATGTAGCATTGGTTTTTTATCCACTCATTTATTGGTGGGCACCTGGGCTGTTTCTAGACCACAGCTATTGTAAGTAACGCTGCAATGAATATAGGGGAGCTTATATTCTTTTGAATTAAGTGTTTCAGATTTCTTTGGATAAATTCCCAGAAGTGGAATGGCTGGATTATAAGGAAGTTCCATTTTTAATGTTTTTGAGGTATCTCCATACTGCTTTCCACTGTGGCCGCACCAGTCTGCATTCCCACCAACAGTGCACTAGGGTTCCCTTTTCTCCACATCCCCTCCAACACTTGTTGTTTGTTGATTTATTGATGACAGTCATTCTGACAGGTATGAGGTGGTATCTCATTGCGGTTTTAATTTGCATTTCTCTAGGATTAGTGATGTTGAGCATTTTTCTCATGTCTATTGGCCATCTGTATATCTACTTTGGGTCCTTTGCCCATTTGCAATTGGATTGTTTCTCTTCCTAGTGTTGAGTTGTATAAGGTCTTTATATATTTTGGAAACTAACCCCGTATCAGATGTTTGCCAGTGATACAGATATCATGTTGACAGCCTTTTTAAATGACCCCAAGTGTCCCTTTATCTTTCATTAATATGGTTCAGAAAAAAATTTGTTCTGTTACGACTGTCATTGAGTTCCTTTAATTCATAGAGGCGGTGTCTTTCTATCTCATAACTACCTAAATTTTATCTAAATTTTTTTTTTTGAAAACTCCCAGGACCCCTGCGTTCAGTTAAACCCCCTCCCCTTGCTCCCACCTATGTCACAGCAAGTGAACAAAAGGACCAGGTTCAGGAGAGGTTCCCCATCACCTGAAGCCCCTCTACTCTGACCGCTTCTGAGGGAGTCTTCAAAACTGCACCTATGTCTCAATTTTTTGTTTTTCTCTCGGTCTAGTTCCTACTGAAAATACATTTTCTTCCTGAATAATTCTCAATACCCATGAAACATAACAGGCTATGTAGAACTACCCAGTAACATAAGAAGTTTATCCTTAACAGCTAGACTTGTTACAGTTTTAGATAAAGCCAAGGATATCATTTTTTAAATTCAGAGTGGCCCGGACTAATCAGCATGTGATAATTTATTAGGTCTTCTCCAAAGGTTTATATAATCTGACTAGTTTCCTGACCTCTTAGGGCTGCTTAACCAAGATTAGGGAGCAGAAATACCACTCCCCACATGCTGATATGAGCTTGTGCTAGAAGAAGAAAAAGAAGAGTAAGTGGGAGAATATGATAAGACTAGCATATATTTCAATAATGCGATCAGGTCTCAATGTTCGCGATCAGGTCCCCAGTATGGTTCAATTTATGCCCAAACTAGCCCTTTTCACTCTTGTGGTAGACTTCACAGGTTCTCTCTTCTTTGATTCTTCATTAAATTCTTTAATCTTTTGGGCAGCTCTTAAAATACATTTGGCAGGTCTTTGATTATACGGCAGTCAATGTTTTCTGCTGCATCTCTCATGAAGTTTAAATGAACCTTGATAGCAGTAGGAAAAAAGAGTTCTCTTTGCTCCCTAATGTTTCCAAGAAATGACATGAGCACTGGGAATAGGCTCGTCTCTCTTTCAGCAACATATTTACACTTCTGGTTTATTGCTATTGAAGGCACTCCTTCCAACTGCTGTCACAATGGGTGGCCCTTCCTTATCGGAGCCGGTTTCTGGGATTACTGAGAAATTGCCTCCCAGCGCTCTTTCCCTGCCTGGGGTCAGGCACAATCCAGTTGGCAGTTTCTTTGTGTACTTCTTAGGAGAGGCCTCCTGTGACTCTCAGATTGGATTCTGCCTGCCAAAGAGGACTGAGATCATTATATCAAAATGTTACAAGGACAAAAACATTTGTAATTACTGTGATATCACCACTTCTAGTCAATGTTTCTCTAGGTTGGTATTTACTGCTTTTAGACTTTGGCATAAAAAGGTGAAATGGCAGGGTTTATCTGCAGCCTCACCCTCCACTGTTACAGGGGAACTATGTAAGAGGTTTACTCACACACAACTTGGTTGTTCCGGAAAATGGCAGGCCAGAGTGGGAAAGCAGAGACAAGGACCCATCTAGTCTCTCTCTGTTAGGCTCGGGGATGCCATGCAGATGTGGCGGCAGTCTACTCTGAACAGGGCCATCTCTTTATCCTGCCATCTGCATGGCCCCATCCAGTTCTGCTGCCCGTCAAACCTGCAGGGGTCAAGGCAGGAATCCTCACTTGCCTATTAGAATTGGGAACACAGTACTGAGCTATCTCGTGAGGCTGTTATGATGATTGTTTTTAAAGAACTCTAAAGCATTTTGAAAGCAGGAAGCTTTAATAAAATGGTGGCAAATCATTTCAGTAAGTATGTGCTAGAAACACAGGGTGGAGTATTGGTTTTGAAAGCTGACAATAGCCATAATCCTCAGTAGCCATAAAGGCCACTGAGATTACTGTCACTCTTCTTATAGCCCAGATCTTAGCTCCATTTGCCCATGTGGCTTTGGGGCTGTTAGGCAAATACTGGGTTTCCGTGACATCACAGGTTACAAGCATGTCAGGGTCCAAGTTAACTCTCAAAGACATTCTTGACTGCTGTACACTTTCAAAGATAAACCACCAACAAACAACATCACAGCCCTACGGTGTAGTTAGCTAGCTTTCTAAAAATAATTTGTTTCCCCTTTTTCTAAGACAACCCATGTTTTGCACCCCACATGCTAGATCGGTCCTCATATCTCATGTCCATGTGTATGCCAATCACTAATCACCTTGCTAAATGCAGATTCACTGTTGGTTGGTCTGGCATGGGGCTTGAGCATCTGCATTTCTAATAACCTCTCAGGTGATGCTAATGCTGCTGGTAGGTGGACGACCACACTTCTAGGAGCAAGGCTTTAGATGGCTTGTCAACTGGGATAAGGCTATATAATTAGGTAATTACCGGGAACTCTCCCCTGGAGCCAGCCAACTTTCCAGATCGCCTGGAAAGCCCCCACACTCATTACACAGATCCTTATCTAAGCCCCTCTCCAATTAACATAACAGCACAAGAGGGAATATAGAGCTTTCAAAACTCAGATCCTGAACACTATCCTGAGCCCACCCATTTTCCCTGATTCCATCTCCTCGCACTTTAGCCATTCCCACCTCTTTTTATTACTCATTATCGCAAGTCTGCGCAAACACAAGCTTCAGCCTGATAAGCAATCAACTGACTTTTCCATAAATATAGATTCTCATGAAAAACAAAAAGAAAAGGGAACATAATGGAGAGGTGCTATATATTCAATTTATTTTTGTTTCCAAACCTGTTTTTTTCCTTAGGCTTGTTGCCTGATTTCCATTTAGTCATCCTGTTTGCTCTTTGCCTTTGCATCAGTTTTTCCTTCTATTCTAGGAAAACTTCAAAAGCAGGTTTTAAAAAATCTATTAGCCTTTGGGGGAAAAAAATCTATCTTTTGTATTTTAGTGCCTTAAGGAAATGGTAGGTGCTTCCTGGGCATATGTACCTAGTCTCCTGAAGGGGAGTAGTAGCACTGGAAAACCACATTTTCAATTTTATGGAAATATATCCTTTGATCCTTTTCTTCTGGATCATCCTGCTTGGATTCCAAGCCAAGGCACGTATGTGGTAAACCTTCTAAATATATCTACACTACATTTATATTTGTTTATTTTTCATTATTTAAACATATGAAATTAACTCCTAAAATGTCCACAAATTTAGAGTGGGTATGTTGTCAGAAGTTAGTTGTTTCATATATAGTTAAGGTGAAAAGGGCTTTGTTTTAAAAGTATTTATTGACTTCCAGTCAAGATGGTAGTATGGGCAGACACGGCTTGCCTCTTCGCACAACCACACAAAATTACAACTAAAATATAGAACAACCATCACTCAGAACCATCAGAAATCAAGTTGACTGGAAGTCTGACAGCTAGGGAATTAAAGAAACATCACCCATCCAGACTGGTAGGAAGGGTACAGACACAGAACAGGCTAGTCCCTCTCCCACGGATGGTAGATAAAAATACATGAGGGATATATTGGAAGCTAGGAGTCCCAGCCCCACACCAGGGCCCGTAGCCCAGGGTTTCAGTGCGAGGAAGATAAGTCCCCACAACTTCTCGCTGCAAACACCAGTGGGGATTGAGTGGGTGGAAGAAAGTAGTGGAAAGTTCCTTGCCAAGCAGTTCCTCTTAAAGAACCCACACACTGACTCATCTACTCAAACACACTCCCTCTGAGCTTCAGCACTGAGGTAGCAGCTAGAAAGGTACCAGAGGTATACAGGGAGAAACTGAAATGTCTGGCATCAAGGCAAGAAGAGGCCATTTGTCCCTTTCCTAAATCCTCCCCTGCACAGAGCTGGCAAGCTGGTACCATATCCGAGACTCCATCAACCTGGCTCGTGTTGTTTGACCTGCTTTGGAGATCCCCAGAAACTCTGCCCCACCCAACTTATGGACCCACCCAAGCTACTTTTCCATATGAATGTCTGGTCTTGGCTCCTGCTTCACCACTTCCTAAATCCTATCAAACAAGCAACAGCTGGCCTCAGGGAGTCCCAGGCCTGGCACTTGCAGCAACCAGCCTAGATTCACAGCTTGGCTTCACCTGGGAATCTCCAAGCCCAGCATTCATCTCAGATTGCTTTATAGCTCAGGCAGGGTGGCCCTGGGCAAAACACAGATGGGGGCTGAACTTGGCCTGCACCACCTGGGAAACCCCAGGGCCAGTGCACCCAGTGGAGAGCTACAGACCATGCTGAAGAACCACCACCCTGGCCCTGCACAGCAGACCCTCCACAGAGGGCAGAGGTTGCAGATCCGTGATCATACCCAACCCTTGCAGTGACTGGCCTGGGTAAATCCCTCCCATTGATCTGCCAACAGCAACCAAGTCTCAACCAGAAGAGGAGGGTGTACTCAGCCCACATGAACGGCACACCTTGAGTACCAAGCTTCAGTGATAGTGGAGGCAGTGCTACTGGAGCCTACAGGACACCTACATTAGGTCACACTACTGAGACATGGAGTCAAAGACACTCTACCTAATACAAAGAAACAAACGCAGGGAGGCTAACAAAATGAGGAGACAAAGAAACACAGCCCAAATGAAAGAACAGATCAAACTTTCAGAAAAAGGGCTAACAAAATGGAAATAAGCAATCTATGAGATGCAGAGTTCAAAACACTGGTTATAAGGATGCTCAAGGAACTTAGTGAAGACCTCAACAGCATCAGGTCAGAAATGAAGGACACACAAATTGAAATAAAGAACAATTTACAGGAAACAACAGTACAGTGGATGAAGCCAAGAATCAAATCAATGATTTGGAACATAAGGAAGCAAAAAACAACCAATCAGAACAGCAAAAAGAAAAAAGAAGCAAAAAAACTAAGAATTGTATGAGCAGCTTCCAGGACAATTTCAAGAGGTTCAATATTCGCATCATAGGGGTACCAGAAGGAGAAGAGAAAAAGCACAAAATTGGAAAGCTGTTTGAAAAAATGATGAAAGAAAACTTCCCTAATTTGGTGAAGGAAATAGACATCCAAGTCCAGGAAGCACAGAGAGTCCCAAACAAGACGGATGCAAAGAGGCCCACTCCAAGACACATCATAATTAAAATGCCAAGGTTAAGATAAAGAGAGAATCTTAACAACAGCAAGAGAAAAGAAGTTAGTTACCTACAGGGAAGTTCCCATAAGACTGTCATCTGATTTCTCAAAAGAAACTTGCAGGCTAGAAGGGATTGGCAAGAAATGTTCAAAGTCAAGAAAAGCAGAGACCTACAGCTAAGATCGCTCCACCCAGCAAAGATACGCTTTAGAATCAAAGGGCAGATAAAGAACTTCCCAGACAAGAAAAAACTAAAGGAGTTCATCATCACCAAACCATTATTACATGAAATGTTAAAGGGATGTATTGAAGAAGAAGACCAAAACTATGAACAATAAAATGGCAAAAAATACATAGGTATCAACAATTAAATCTAAAAAACAAACTAAGCAGATAAGAACAGAGACAGAATCATAGATACGGTGAGCGTTTTGATGGTTGCCAGAAGGGAGGGAAGTGTGGAGGAATGGGTGAGGAGGTGAGGGGATTAAGAAGTTCAAATAGGTGGTTAGTTACAGAGTAGCCATGGGGATATAAAGTACAGTGTAGGAAATGGAGTAGCCAAAGAACTTAAACACATGACCCTGGACAAGGGCCGTGGTGTGGAGACTGCCTGAGGGAGGGGGGTGTTGGGTGGAGGGGGCAAAGGGGTAAAAATCAGGATGACTGCAATAGCATAATTAATAAAATATAATTTGAAAAAAAAGTATTATTTTTTCTCATTACTTAATTATTTGATTAATATCTCTTAAGTAATATACTGATTAAGAAAAAATTGTGTCTTATATCTGTTAAGGAAGCTTCTACAACAGAAGCTTTTATTTCACAACAGTATTACTAAACAGTAAGCATTAAGGCTAGCTAATAATGTCTTTGGATCTAAACCAGGAGAAAATCCAATGATGTAAACGGCTATACATCTGGTTCTTAATAAAAGAAGCCGAATGATCCCTTGAGTCAACACCCGTGAAATGTAAAGCATTCTGCAAATAAGGAAGGAACAAGATCAGCACTATTAATTAAGGTATATTATACCAGTACCTTGCAATATGTAAGCCACTTTTTGAGAGTGGCTAAAGTGCTTTTAGGGGCTGCAAATTAATACTGTCTCCAAAAGTGCTGAACCTTATCCCTGGACACGCCTTTGTTCAGGGAGACTGGCTCCATGGCTACATTCATACCTGCAGACAGGGATGTGTGGCAGCCCTGGAATGTCATTGTCTAGTTGGGCTTGACATGTTCTGAATTGGTTTCAACGCTCTGTGGGTATCGACACAGCTGGGGCACTACAGAATAGCAAGAGCCAGTTATAACGCCTTCACTCTCCTTGACATGTTTCTTTCCTCTTCCTTTTTTTCCCTCACTTGAGATTTGATTTATGGGCCGTAATACTTGCTTCCAGGGAGGACTGGCACACTCCCGACCCTGTCCATTTACTGCCACGTCAAAGTCAGCTCACAGTGGCTCTCCAGGCGCAGTGTGTGTTAGTGAGGATCACATTTCTTGTATTTCTTGTTACACTGGAGCAGAAAACTCGCTTTGAGCTGAATGAAAGTTTCGCGTTTTGCCATGGAGGACGGAAATTGCGTGTTATTTTATAGGCAACTTTAAAAATGTTTCTGGAGGATCTCATGGGCTATTAAGACATCTCTGGGATTTTGATGGTCAAGAATTATAAAACAGGCCTCCCAGTATTTGCATTACACTCAAAGCTCCTTTCAATTTATAGTCTATAAATATAATGGGTACACCATGCAAAAGCTATGGTTGTCCTTAAATAATACATTTTTCATTGATATAACTTGTTCAGCTGGAGGGTTTTAAGATGTTTCCAAAAGTCTCCTTTTCAATGGAAAACTAAGGCCAGGGAATAAAGAGATCTCGTCCACCGATTATACCAACACAAGATGTAAGAAGACAACTTTTTTCTCTTTGCCTGTGTGCATAGCACTGCTCTGCACAGTTCCATTTTGTGATCCATGATGGATAACAAAAAGGGTTTTGTCATTACCCCCAAACATTTAAAACTCTATTCTTACAGGGATGCTGCCTTGGAAACTGAGGGAATCATGGAACGGATCTGCCCTTCTCTGTCTGCAATTTTTACTTTTAGAATGAACTGTGCAGTAACTAAAGCATATCTTGTAGAAAGCGTATCCAAACCACTAATTTAAAGGTTCTTGGTGCTAGCTAACGGGAAGACCAAATAAGCACTTTTCAGTTCAGGCTCTCGATGAATCAACTAAAAATCAAAGTCAAAGTCATTATAAACAAACAACAAAATAGACCTGATAAATCATCTTGTAGGTGTTTCTGAAAATTAGGGGGGGGGGGAATCACATTATAAATTCCCTTCATATAGCCAAGAATCTACTAAGAGGTTACTTTATGAGCCTCTACCATTTGAGGACTGAATAAAAAAATAAAAACTTCTTTTGTAGTCTGAGAGGTTAGCCTTAATAATGGGATAAATTCTGTTTTGTACCATCCCATAGCATAGGGGATCTCAGGTACTAGGGCACAATTCAGGCTAAAGCCTGAAGAGAGATAAGAAGCAGAAAGATTGGGATGATTATGTTTATCTTCTGGAGTAGACTAGAGCACCACGAGACCCTCAGGACAGTTGGAGGGAGAGGAAAAGGACCGGGGGAAGGACCAGGGACAGCTCCCGCTGTAGCCCCGAGACTCTGCTGCCCATCCTCTCACTGCGGGGGGTGGGGGCAGCTGTTCAGCTGGGAGGCTAATTTTCTTTTCACCTCTGCCAACAGTGACCAGAGAAGCAAAATGTAAACAGAGATGGGAACTGAAGACATGAAAAACAGGAAAAGATTTTATTATAGTATTTATAATAAGTGAGAAACTACACTCTCCTCTTCTGACGAGGCATAAATATCCAATTATAGCTAACAGAATGTGTCATGTGAGTACTTGCCCAGTAATAACAGGAATGCACCATCAATGCACATCATTAAATTATACATTTCAGAGCTTCGAACAGTATATAGACAGTAGTCGGAATGTGCAGCAAATATTCCTGCGCTGCTACAAACACCCGTCTGCCACAGGCCAGGGCTGGTTTGGGGGCTGGTGACAGCACTTATGCAATTGCTGTGACTGGTTCCATCACTCACGGGCCTTCCAAATGGGCATCTTAAGATTATGGTTAAGTCAGTGATGGAGACTAACCTTGAACAAATAGAAAATAAGGAACGGCATCCCGTTAGGGTTTGGTGGGGTTGAAAAGGGGTTGGTGGGTAAAGAGTTTATTTTTTTTAGAGGCATTTTAAGCCATTGTTATTTTAAAATATAAGTGTTATAAATATCTCTCAATTATTTCAAGTAATTAATTTCTACTATATTTTATTTTATGCCTACATCTAAGCCTTCTTGGTTTTATTTTAAAAGCAAAATAAACATATCTACTGAAGGTCACAAATTTCCTGCTGTCAGCAATGTCTGGATTATTTTAAGAAAGGAGAGAGATTACTAAGAGAATGATGCTCTCTGAAGTTATCTGACACCACTACTCCACCTTTTAGTTCTTGAACTTGAAACCAGGTCTGTGCAATAATACCCTAAATGTGCTAATGTTAACAATATCTAATGATACGGAGACCCCCATGTCAGGCTCCATGGGTTTGAAGACTTGCCTTTCACTGGCTTTACTAAATCACAGCAAAAGCAAAGGAGATACGGAAGGAGAGATTTTCTCTAATGACCAGCTTCCCGAGGCCCTTTTAGCATGAGCCTAGCAGACACCTGTGGTCTGAAACCTGTGTGCCCTGTAGTCTGAAACGTGCCCCAGCTCCCCGGTGCTCTGCATCTAAGAGTAGGAACAGCCCCTGAGGTTTCCCTGGGGCTTTACGGTGCAAAAAGTGACATCATTTGGTCTGCACCAAAACCTTGGGGACAGAGCTTGGCTCGCTAATCATCTCACATATGAAGAACGTTATTCTCAGAACAGTTAATTAAAACAGAGGTTCCCGAAATTCACTGGCCATGACAATCGCCTGAAGGACATTTGATTCCTATAGATTCCCAGGCCTCAACCCTGAAGATTCTAATCAGGTAGGTCTCTGGCAACCTATTTTCTCAAACGGCTTCATACCTGCAATGCTCACCCTTAAGGATAGGAATCCAACATTGTCAAAAGAGCGCTGGCTTAGCTCTGTTTCTAAATATTAGCACCCATTAACACATTCCACAGGGAACACTGAATGCAGAGATGACTAGGACACTGGCTATGTTCTTGGGGACCTCAAAGGTGAGAAGCTTTATGGAATTCGTAGCATCATGTAGATGAGATATAGGCCGTGACCAAAGAGAACACGTGCAGATAAATCTGAAGGGGTGAGGTGGAGGAAGGGTGATGGACTGGGGGCTTTGGGTGCAGAGAAGGTGTCAGAATGGATCGGGTAGGCAACAAAAGCCAAATTTGCCCATGTTATCATTCAAGCGTAGAGTCAATTCTGCATGATATTCTCTATACAGGCACATATACATTGCAATTTATGCCTCATCAGCATGCTTACATGAACAAATAATTTGAGGGATAAGAGTAAAAACAGGAAATACATATCTAGTGCTTACTATGTAACAGGTCGTGGAGGCAATTTACACACATTAACTCATGTAATCCTCACAGCAACTCTGTGAGGCAGATGCTATAACTATCCCTTTTTACAGAGAAGGAAACTGAGGCACAGGAGGTTAGGGAGTTTGCCTGAGGTCACACAGCCAGTGAGTGGTGAACTTCGGGTTTGAATCCAGGCTACGGCCCCCTTGCGGCATGCCCACAATTTTGCTTGCTTAAGTTGCTTCCCACCCACCCACCCAGAAGTGTTGACCTGAGTATTGAATTCAGATAGAATAGGTATCTCAGAGGATTAATCTCAACAAGCTCGCTCTATCCGCTTCCTGTTTGCAATTAAACATGGTCCAACGACACCAGTAATCCCACTACAGAATTAGAAGGCTGCGGCTGACAACGTACAGTGTCAGGGGCCATTGACTTTCTGAGAGCTCAGGTAAGGCTTTAACAGTACCTGCCTGATGTCCGCCACCAAGGACTCTCCTGAGGGTCTGTCCCCCAGACAGGACCCTGTCTGTAGATCCTGACTCAGTTTCCCACACTAACCTGAAGAAACAGTGACAACAGAAAATGCAGGCCTGCCAACCAGTACCCACAGATGTCACCGGCACCATCCAAAGAATCGCTGATTAACTCAGAGAGCACTGCAGGGCGAGCTGGGGTCTTTGTAAGTATTCTTTAAAGTTTCCGCAAACTGTAAAATGACTGTGTCCACAGCCTAAGGTTTCCTCTGATGTCTGCATTTCTTTTTTAAAAAGGATTTTGTAGCCAACCATCCTTTTCGGCCTGTTTTAGTTTGCCAAGCTAAACATTACATGGCACAATATTTGGCCAAAATGATAAGAACACATAACTTTCCACTGACTATCTTTTAATTAAAGAGGAGAGTGTTTCTTCTCTTTTTTTGTCAAACCAGGGCACAGACAGGTGTTGTGGTATATTGTGAGAATGGAATGGTGCATAGACAGCAGCTTTGAAAAGCCTTACACTAATTACTTGGTCACCTCCTGGGTCAATTAATGATTTGGTACTAAATGAAATCCTCCAAGTTTGGGCCCATTAGGATGTTGCTCTTCCCCATCTCTGAGTTCAGCTGCTGGAAGGTGGGGAGTAAGTTAGGTTAGCGCCAGAGGAGGGGGAAGGTGAGCAGGCCTCCTTCCCAGGTGGAGCACGAGGCCACACCCCCTCTGCTGGGAAGAGAGCTCACACCTGTCAGTCAGGCCCTGAACCTGAGTGCAGATCTGATTCTTTCTCAAAACCTTACATCAGTAGGGGACAATTATTCACACTTAACTTACAGGAAATGTTATTAGTGGGGCAATTTTACAAAAATCCAATAGAAAATTACTTCATAAGTGGTGCCACATGTTGCCAGATGCAACAAAAATGAAAACGTTTTCATTCAGCCATTGTCAAAATATACTAGAAAGTTAAAAAGAGGTAAGATTTTATGTAGAGTGGGCGCAGAAATAAATAAGCAATGGTGGAGAGCCTGTCTCCAGAGGAAGCACTGCCCTGCGTGGACAAGGGCCCAGCAGGAGTGGGCTGTGCTCTGGAGAACATCCATTCATTCCCAAGAATCCTTCTCCCAAAGAACACTTCTCCCTTCAGAAAATGGGGACAATATTACTAATTCGCCAAATGCCTTGAAAATTATAGATTAAAAAATTAAGCACACATTGTACACTCAAATAATATACAGAGTGGGGCAAAAGCAGGTTTACAGTTGTGAGTACATAAAATAGTTTATTCTTGTATTACTAATTAATTAATACTTGTATTATAATTATTACTTGTATTAATTATCGCATAATTTTTCATACGGATAACTCTAGGCCTGCTTTTGCCCAGCCCTGTGTATGTAGCTTTGCACCAAATTTTGTGACTATGTTGGCAAACGTCTGTTAATGTGCTCACTTTAAATACAGTCACCCTGTCACCCCACCCTAAAAATCCATCAAATACAATTTTAGCTGAAGACCACTTCTGAGCTCCAAGTTCAGACCCTCAAAGGGATTAAATCTTAAACACGCCATCACGCTGACTGCTTTGGCTGATCCCGTTTGGTGTCATTAACGCTGTTTAATATGGCAGCTGATGCCTTGTGGTCCCTTGCAAATGGGGAGAGCGGAGCCTTGGAGGGAAGTGGATTCTAATTGCCTGCTGCAGGACTGTGTGGCGCTGCCGGTGACAGCAGCAAACAGGGAAAATAGGAAAGCTTTAGAGAAGGTCTGTTGTACCGATGAAGTGGAATTCCTGGAGCACACTGTGCTATAAAATGAGATTTGGCTCCACAGTGCTGGGAGCAAACAATGGACTCAATAGTACCCAGGACTGGCTGCTGGGCACAGTCTAGCTCTTTTAGTTGGAGCCGCTTTTCATTCATGGGAGCAGGAGCCACACTAGAGAATGGGAAGGAGCGGGTGTATTACTGGTCCCGAGAAATCCTGAGAGTAAAGTGTTAGGGGGAGAGAAAAACCAGGGACTTTCAACCAGGGTGAATACCATGACTAAGATACCTTCCTCACACTCAATGTGAGGTAGCTTCAACCAAATCTATAATTTTTTTTAGATAAATAATTATAGAAATGTCTAGCAAAATATGTCTAGTTCTTTAACTGGGTTAGTGTAATAGGGATGGTTTTTTTTTGTTTGTTTGCTTAGGAGGATCTGTTTGGAGATGGGTTTTTTTCTTAGATCTTTCTCTCTTGAAAAGGGTGGAGAGAAGGAGGCTTTAATGAGTGTGCATGGGGATGGGGGCTGCAGAGGTCAGGGAGGGTCTCATACTGTGCCCTACTCTGTATGTGATCTGAGTCCCTGGAAAACAAACAACGAACAAGTAATAGTTACATCAGTAAACATGTACTAAACCACCGATTATAAAACTCTGTCCTGCCTTAGAAAACCATTATTTGTCAGGCTCTAGAGAGGTAACAGCTTCTATTAGTAATAGGCCAGGAGTTAAGAGTTGGTTCCCGACTTGTAAAATTGAGAGAGAGGGGAGAATTCCTACTTAAAAAGTGCCCCAGGCACTAAAAACACAGTTTAACTGTTGAAATCAGACACTTAAGGCAGCCCTTACAAAGGAGGAACAAGCCCACCTAATCACGATGGGGTATTGTTGCCAGACCAGCTGGCCCCGAAATACTTACTTTCATTGAACAAACTATTTGAACAAAATGACAGTGCCGTTATTACTGATCGATTACAAGTGGAGATCCGAAATGAAGTGCACACATTCTGTCTGAGGGTTCACATTGAAGGTAATATGTAATAACTTTCATGATGTATTTGTTCAAAAACTGCATAGAAACCAAATTTGTGGAGAAAATTCGGCACTTTAAGACTTGTATTGGTAGGAGGTCAACTCCTGACTTACCTACTTCCTTGAAAGGTTCCAGTTGTTAAGCAATACACACCAGCACACACACACACACACACACACACACACACACACACACACGCACAACCGAATAGCCCTTTGGAGGCCTGATGTCTGGGAGCCCAGGAACCGGAAGTCCCCGAGTCTGGGAAAGCTCAGTTTCCCAGCAAGGCCTCCTCCCTAAGGTGGAGAGGCAGGCCTGGTTCTTGAGATGGTACAGCAGATCCAGCCAGTTCCGGCTTATTTGTTCACGTCCTTAGGAGGGTGCCAGTCAGCCCCCGTTTTGGTGCAGGCTTTTGTGTGGTGAACATCTGTCCACTAGCATCTGGCCAGGGACCAAGTCCGTTTCACAAGAAACACCAGACAGCTGTCAGATGGTCCGAGTTTGGGTGAGTACCAAATGAACACAATGCTCCCGGTCCCCGGGGAGGAGGGGCCGTACCCCTGTTATCCATCTTCGGATGTACTCAGTGTCCAGGTTCTCACTAGTTAGCACATTCCCTAACTCCTGACCAGCCGCTGAGTTACTGCTGTGAATTAGGGTTTGCCCATTGGAGTAAATATTTGGGATGGGTAGAGCCAAAATTAACTTGCGTTTCCTGGGAGCTGACGGTTAGTTGGGCCCTTGTCTTTTTCCTCTAATCACCCGATTTCTTTGCTGCCGTCTCATCGGACCTCACAGAAGCAGCGGTGAAGGCAGGGCCAGCATAGGGATTTACTTTCCAGCACATCCACCTTGCTACTTAGTGGTTTAGCTCTTAGACTTTATGAAAAACAAGTGTTTAAAGCCAATGAATCAATTTGACGTTTTCAGTTTATTGGTAGAAGTAGTGAATCCCGCCTGTAACATAAAGTATTGTCGTATCAAATACATTTTATACATTGGATTTGAGTCAGATATTAAGAGATGTTGGGCCCTCTTTGTTAGCGAAAATTCGTAAATATTGTGATTCCAAATATAACATTAACTACCATCTACACACTACAAACAGAAAAGTGAGAAAATGCGTGGTGTTCCTTTGGGGTTTCCACGCTCTGTTCCCAGAGCACAGGGGGCTGTGGCTCAGGGCGTGCGGCCGAAGCCTGGCCAACACAGGCTCCTCACTGAGCGCCAGACCCGAAAGCACAGATGAAAACTGGAGCAAAAGCTACTCACCTCACCTGACGCCTTCTTTAATATTTTGGAATATCTAATAGGCTCTAAAAGATCTCAGTGCACATAGTATGCACATACTGGATGTTTCCTAAGTCAAATGAAGTCATGCACGATTGGTCGACGGTTGTTTTAAATCATGCCCTGACCTATAAAAGAACATGGTGAAGAGACAGAAGCAGGCAGGAAAGACTCATCTGGGCAACATTCACTTCGTCATCCTGTAGTCTTTTCACTTTTAATCTACATGCCAAGAACACTACGGCTGGTGAGATAAAACACTGAATTTGGCCAATTCTATTAGGAGAACTTGGTGCCAAATTGCAACAACTGATTTTTATTCAGCGCTTATATGTACCAGAAGTCAGACGTCATTCTGGTATGTATGGTCTTGTTTAGTCATAAGAATTGCTTTATGAGGTAGGCGCTGTTAGCATTCCATTTTACAGATGAGGAAAAGGAGGCACAGAGAGATTAAGTAACTTTCCCAACACCTCCTAGCTAGTAGTATAGCAAGCTCTAGAGCCCACACTTTACCTACTGCATCATGTCACCCCCTAGGAAAAAAAGTTGACTCCCAAGTGAAATGTTGACCCTCGGCTTCATTCTGTATGTATCTCACACTGATGTGGTCTTAGTTGTTCGTCCTGATACTTTAGGGAAATCGGTGGCAGCAGCAGCAGTAACCATTTTCATCACATGCCTGCCAGTCGCTCTGCTCCTAGGGGCTGGACGTACCTGGAACTTTGTAACATTACCTTTGTAATCCACTGAGAGTGCTGGTGTTATACATGCAAAAAATAGGGACCAAGTCTGAAATTTACACTCTCCACTTAAATTCTGGACAAAGAACAGAACTGGCACCCCTGTCAGAAAGTACTCACTGCCACAGTTTGGGCTGCAATGTGTGCTACTCAATCGCTTCAGAGAGTAATCCATTAAGTGCTGGAATGGACTCTTTGAAGGCTTGCAATAGGATAATGTATTGAAGTGTGATACTTCTTCCCTGAGGGCTAGTTACATGATAAACTTTGAGGCTGTCTGGTCAGACATCTCCAGAGTGATGGTGACTGAAGTATTTTTCTTGACACTTGTAATTTTTATTTAAATGTATTAAAGAAAGTCTTTTAGACTGATTTAGACAGAGCTCGCCGTATTTTGTCATGTATAACGCACACTTTTTTGTCCAAATTTGAGGGAAAAATAAGGATGCGCACTATACACGGATATAATGACCCCGCGCATGATGCCCACAAAAGCTGGGTGCGCATTACACACGGCAACATATGGGTGTTTTGTCATACGTTGCTCTTTTGAACACACACAAAAGAAAATAAGTGAAATTCATTGGACAACGTAGTCTTAAAACTAACTGGTGTTTGGCTTTTGTATACAGAGTTTGACTTTAAATCACAGTCCTCAATCATTGTGTGTTTGTTCACACAGTGCAGCAGGTCCTTGAATAACAGTGCTTTCCGATCTGGATGAGATGTTGAAGAACTTAACTCCTGTTTGTATTAGTGAGCCTGTGGTAGAACTAGTTTCCCAGAGAGTGCCCATCCACAAAATGAAGCGAGGACTTGCTGTGCTGCCGGAGCTTTGGTGACGGGCACATTTAACTTTTTTCACAGCCTGTCAAACCATGTATCATCAGCTTAACACTGTATCTAGAGACAGGGTCTAGGTTGCCTGGGTTAGCTGCTGACTAGTTGGTAAGAGTCTGCATGTTTTTTCACCTTTTACGGGATTTAAACAAAGTGGTTGTGTTGAGATTAAGTAACACTAGAGGGCAGCCTGCAAGTTAGAAACAAATGATACCACCCGGCAATAATCTGACACATCGCAGTAATTGATCTGCAGTTCAGTTTCCCAACATTATGACGCCAACTTAAATATGGTCTCCCAACATAAAAGAATCGAATTGTTACTTAATGTTTACTTTTAATGTGCCTTTAAAATAAGACATCAAAGCAAACAGTATCACTAAGTTTCTGCCCTTCCAGAAACTCAGTGTGTTAAAGCCCCCTGAAGATGCCTGATGTCGCTAACCCTGCTTGTTCCACTTGTTTGCAACCTCTTCTAAAAACACAACACAACGTTGTATTATCATACAATAAAATTTCCCTGGGACAAGTTTTATTTAGAAACCCCTGAAAGAAAACTACAAAGTGAAGGGTAATAGAGAATATCCATTTTTGAGGATTCTCTTTTATAGTACAAATATTAGTTATATCCAACAATGAAAGATACTAGAGGATTCTTCTGGACAACTTTCCTGTATCAGTACTTATCCAGGGGTTAAAACCAATGAAATCTATGATACCTCAACCATTTATGTAACAAAGATTGATTTCTTTCTCAATAAAATATGATTAAACACATTTTTTCTTCCAGTATATAAGCACTGTTCAAATTTAGCACAATGCAGCAAAAAAGGCCTCACTGCCTGCTAACACTGTCTTATTAAATAAACAACACACTTTAGGTGTTATTTGTGTATCGTGAATTACATCATCTGCAACATTCCAGTTGCACAAGGCAACTTAAGACATAAACACTTATATAAATATGCCGAATGTGGGGTGGGGAGGAAGGGAGAGACAAACACGTGTATATCTAATTTCAGAATTCAAACACTCGCATAAAGTAAAACAGAAAGAAAAAAAAAAGGGAACGGGTGGCTCAATGGATCCCTGGTTCTCACATGAGTGAGCCATTAGCCTTTGCTCCTCCTGCGCCTTTGTGATCAGTTTTTATAGGTGCACTGGATGGTGCTTTGGTTTTCCTCATATTCTCCACATCATATTATGGTATTAACCTCCTGATGTTGGAGAAGGTAGTCCCAGCTGCCGGACCAAATGTGACAGTTTAAACACTCTTAATTTAAACATTTTTAGCACTCGTTTTATAGAAGCAGGTGTGAGCACAGTGGGGCCAGGCCCAAGGCTTTGGCGTTTGGCCTAATATGTGTTATTTAAATAAGGTTCATTATAGTTGTTAAATATTAACTATTTTGTCTGTAAATCAGGGTCCCTATCCTGGCCAGTGCCCCCACTATCCACTCAGTTCCCCAGAGCTGACATCTTGGAACCATTTTTTACCCCTTCCATCCCCTTATCCCACACATCCAATGGTCCCCAGGTCTTGATGGCTGTACCTTGCAAATACACCCAGAATGTTTCCTTTTTCCCACTCAGAGTGCTAGCAGATTTATATTTCTAAGACACACATTTGATGATGTCATCAGAAGCTTCAACTGCCAGCGCCTCCTCCGGCTGCCCTCATTCTCCCTTTCAGTCCCCGGGGCTTCCACACCACACTGCTAGTCCCTGGGAGGACCCCCCGCTGCTCTGGGGCCAAGTCCTTCACTTCCTGCTTCTGGACCTTGGCTCTGCCTTTCCTTAGATGCACTGCTCTTCACCCCCTTGCCTCCCACCTGCTGAGATCTCACTCCTCCTTTAGACACGACTCAGATGTTTCTTCCTCCACCAACACCTGTCTGACTTCCTGGCTGGACAGAGCTGCTCCCTCCTGTCCTTCTAAGCATCTTCACTACCTTGACCCTGCTTCTGGGATGGACCATGGTCAGATCTCACATTATGATGACTTTTCACGTATCGACCCTTCTTGGTAGAATTGGACCCAATTTCTGGCCTATGGTGGGAACACAAATAATAGATTCTGAACTAGGTCCATTGTGTCTCTTTGCTATCTAGAACTGGCCTAGTATAGATGCTATATTTTTCTGTTGAATTAAACTGAACTGCTGCCTTCACTAGACCTGGTAATGTGGACCAGAGAGGAAAGTGGCTTTGTCGAAGGGAAGGTCCCCTTATGCTGTGCCATTCCACTTTATTCCTTGCTCAGAACGTGTGTCCATTTTCAAGGTATGTGTTTGCAAGCCCCAGGAGGCTACTGTGCCAGAGTATCAGCTCCACCTCCTGTGCCCCCGGTTGCCCTACAGGGTGGCCAAAGTCTCCACCCTTATTGTTGCTGTTTATATTTGTCCCTACTACAAAACAGGACTAGAATCCCAAATGAAAACAGCCTCTGCTTCTCAGCTGGTTTCCTTTCAGATGACAGGCTCCAGACCCCAAGAGCCTCCGCAGGCGATGTCTTAGAAATGGCATCCAGGCAGGAATTGAGGTCCCAACTGCACCGGAGCCCCAGGTAAAGGCCTTGGAAAGCTACTTCTAAACTTGTTCTGTGTCAGTACTCAATTCGCAGAGTGTGAGAATGTCTATGATTGGGAGACTATAATCGTATTAAAAAATGTTGAAGCATTGAGTAAACAGTGAAAGAAGGAGCACAAAACTCAGATTCAGGAGGTTGCGGACCTTGCCCATGCTCTTCCCTTACCAGAGGTATATGCTCTTGGGCAAATTCTCTGACCCCTCTGAACCTCAGTTATCTCATTTTAAATTGGGCATAATAGTACCTGCCTTGCCTAACCCAGGATGTAATGATATTAAATGAGGCAACGTTTATAAAGGCAGTCTGAAATCTATAAACACGTTGTAAATGAGGTCTCTATTATTCATAATAACACCGTAAACACTGTTGATGCTGATTGTCATCAGTGAGCCTGACTTCTAAATCTAAAGTGGGGCTCAGCAAGACTCCTTCCTGGGCACAGTCAGCCCTGTGCGGGCAGCACACAGCTGGAAGCCAGCTGTCCTCTCCCAGCAAGGTGACATCCCGGGGAGGTGTGTCTGCACTTTAAACACAGGCACCGGAAAAACAATGAAATATGCAGATGAAGTGTGATTACTTTTACTAGAACCAGCCCTCCAGTTAAGACTAGGTATAGCTGACAACACGCAAGCAAAGATATAGCCCCAGTCCTACATTTAAAACCTTTTCAAGTTCTGCAAGGAGGAATTTGCATTTCAATAACAATGTGCTAATGTCAAGCTATTCACAACATTTCAAAGCCTTCTCCAGCACACCTGGCATGTTGTAGGATCTGCTGGGGAACTGATGTGGCTGTTTTCTAACAGCGCAGGCAATTCTATGTCCTTTTCATTCTTGGGAACGGATGTGTTGGGGCAATATTAACAGGTCTTATGTTCTGGACATGACAAAATATGAAAACGAAAGCTCCACCCTCTAAGATATCCCATGGGGATTAATTAATCAACATATTCGACATGTTGAACTTCCTCTCATCACAAATGAGAGGAAACACCTTGTAGATAAAAGTTGACTTTTTAATAGAAAACTTTTTCCTGTACTCTGAACATCCCTTTAAAAGAGAAACATATCCAAAAGATGTTTGTTACCTTTTCTCTTGGCTACATACGAAACTACCCTGTTCTTTCTAAATACTTTGGACATCAGCAGCCGCGCCGGGCAAACATGGACCGTGACACCGCGCGGACTTATTTCTACTAAACGTGAAACCATACTGCATGTGGCGGGACAACGATCCTGAAAATTATTTTACATAATCACTATCCTAGAACACACTGCCGCAAATACTGTAAATCAATTTCATTTAGGTAATTTCTCATTAAGATGCTTATAGATCAGTAAACTTAATTGTGAAAGCAAAGCAATGATAATAAGCACAAATTATGCTAAACTAGATGAGCTCCATGCTATTAGTTTCATCGTATAAGCTACAAAATGATTAGTCACAGGAATTTAATTCATAAGTTGGCATTAATTTATTATCTAACTTTTATTAGACCCTCTAGTTAAAAGTTGAATGTAAATAGTTCATTAACAATCTACTTCAGCTTCTTGATATCGGTTCTAAAACTCATGACGACATAAGGAAAAGGCATTTTCAACAGGAAGTAAGGCCCGTTTCTCTCCAATGCCTATAATATTCCCTGGTCTTTATTTTTCACACTTGCTGAATACTTTTGGGCAAAGGAAATAGCACTTGGTCTACCATCCCCAACCTACAGCAGCGGCATTTACTTGAAAGAACTGAGGCACCACTTCAAGTCCCATTCAAGCTTTGGGAGGAATAAAATAGCCTTACATTCAGCTAGGAGTCAGTAAATATCAGCTATTTTGATAGGTAAATTACTTTAAAATTAAAAATGGTTCACCTGCAGATTAAGTCCTCCCTATCACTTACAAATCCGTTGCCCTCCAAGTGGCATTTTATTCTTTACTTGACCATTCTGCACTGAGACGGAACCCCGTTTCTCACACACTGAGAACCGAGTGTGCTGTGCGAGGCAAGACCACGGAAGCAGGTTCAAGCCACTGCTGTCTGAAATGTTTCACCGAATACAGTCTGTGCCTGGAAGGCACAAAAGAAAATCTGTAATCAGAAATCATTAACTAAGGTTAATTAAAGTCCACATTGTATTTGACGGACGTCCACACAGAAGTGCTGTTTGCTTTTCTTAAGGCTCCGTGTGTAATATCGTGACTGACCGGACACCCAAAACTGATCCCAATGTTGTCACTGTCGAGAGGACAACAGACTAGATTCACACAAGCTCTTCTCTCAACACAGAAACCTTCCCCTCTGAAGTGTTGGTCCCACTGTTCTCTCCTACCCCCCGCCCCGCCCCCTTAAAACAACTGACTTATGAGAATACTATGAAACTTGCGAGACCTATTTTCCTACCCTGTTAAAAAATTGGGTGTCTATGATACTGAATTTAAAAATGCATGCTTGTTTTGCCTCACGGAGGTGTTTGAGGGGGGCCTGGACAAGGGCTGGCTGGATAATTGCAGCCTATGGGTACGCCAGACCACATGATCAGAAACTGCTGTGACACTTGAAAGTGTTTCTCCACAAGGAATTCCGGTGCCCAGAAGCCTGCTGAAGCCAGTAGCAATTAAGGCCATGTTATCCTTTTAATTTACTTCAAATTATTGGCCTCTAAAATCAATCATTCCGTGTGGCTGGGTAAGGGAGGGGCCAATATAATAGGCACGTGCATTAAAAATGCTTGTGGGTCTTACACAAAAACCGTGGCAAGCTTGATATGGGGAAATTTGAAACAGTTGCTTTGAAGCTCACCCTGAAATAAAAACTAGTCATTTTCCAGTAAAAAATAAAAAGTGACCAATTTTCTAGATTAGGCCCATTTGTAATGAATTAAAGGTTTTCTTCTTCTGAATCTGCCTGGATTTTAATGTGATGCCCTTTGCATGTCCTGCATTCAGTGTTGTCTGCATCAAGTGTGAGACTGTTTGATTTTAAGTTTTCATTTACAAGGAATTTAATGGCTCGGCTTAGATGGCTAGGAGTCCTTGCAAGTCCACTTGAGAAATGGGAAGGGAAACATTAGGAAGTGTACCCGTGGTGTCTGTTACACAGGCCAAATTTACCTGACAAAGGAAAGCTGTGTTCTACATCACACACCCAGTGTGTGGGTCTCCCTCTTGCAGCAAATTACTTCTCCAAATCTTTTCTGGACTCGGTCACACAATGTATACACAACTGGAGAGCTTTTCCTAATCAACCCCTAAGTCACAAACCTAAAAACAAAATAGCAAAATATTCCAATTACAGAAAGGAAAAATGCTGATATCCTCAAGAGCTGACAAAGCAGCAGCCCTATGGGCCAGTGTTGTAAAATGCAGTGAAACGGTCTCTAGCTCCTCAGTAATGTGTGTCAGACCTAAAAAAATAAAGGTGACGCCTGAAGTCAAGCACTAAATGTTTACATTGCCAGACCCGTGTGCAGCATACAGCACCCCTGAGGTCACTTTATTTATTTAGCAATCTGCAGAGCCAAAACCAAATTATGAAACTGAAATTTTGAGCGGAGTCCTGAATGCCCTCATTTACCTCCACATTTATGAACAGCCTTAACGCGGAGTTCGCACCCTTGTGCTTTCTTGTCGAAAGATGAAAGTGACATCAGCCCCTGGACTGTAATTTTTTTACCAGCAAGACTGAGCAAGAGGCAAATCCTGGAGTGAATATCAGCTGGCTGTTCACATAACAAGGTCCAGAGAGACACTCTCAGAAGTTGCCTCTTTTTAATCCAGCACTGAATTAGATGAGAAGTGGTTTGCAGTTCTTTCAGAGCACCACCCCTGCCAAAATAACTGCCAGTCTTGCAAGCCCTAGTATATCTCAAACCTTTCCCAAGACACCCCAACACTATCTGAGGCACTGAAACTATGGCAACCGAATAAGAAAGCAGCCTCCATGATTAATAGATGAAGATCCCAGCGACAGTGTCTGGCTGGGGCCATCATTCATGATGCGAGAAGAATTAGCACAGAATCCATCTCAAAAACCATTAACAAGTATTCTTATAAAAATTCACCCAACTGCCATTCTGCTACTGTACTCCAGTTTAGAATGCGGTAAACAATTTGGTTTCTATTTATTGCTCACTATGCTGAGACAAGAATGTTCTTATAACTCTGATGTTCACGTTTTTAGAATAATGAAAGGCTTAATAGACTGGCTTTCCACCTGGGTATTTGAAGGCCTAAGTACTAATGCATTCAAGCACCAAAATATGTGAATGAAGTCATGTGGTTCTCTGGGGTAAAAAGGAGGAGACACAGTTGTTGGATTGTTTGAGTGTTTTTGTGGAATGCAATTTTTCATAAAGCATTCCATTTTCAGGAAAGGAACATTTGCATTCACCAGCTCAATCAGCATTCTCTCAGTTTCCTCATTCAAGGGCAGTTGGAGTCTGGGGGCGGGGTGGAGAGGTGCTGATGTCACTGCAATATTAATGAAAAGATTGAATAGTCTCCTTAAAAAAAGGTTCAGGAATAAGAAAAAGAATGGATCCATTACAGAAAGCTCGTCTGTAAAAGTCTCATATAACATTAAACCATAATTAATATACTTTATTTCGTCCCAGTTCCCAAAATGTTTGTTTTCCAATGGCATGTTTTCATTGTGTTCAGTGCAAGCTCCTGTGCTATAAATGCTTCAAATCACATCGTGGCCAAAGGCTTCGTCTTAAACATGTGGGAGGGTAGAAAGGATGAGAGAAGGGTAAATAGCATCAATTTTAGAGATTCTCCTGCTAAATTTTTAAATTGGCAGGGATTCTTTGAATTAAATTTTCTACAGATGGCAATTATAGGTTAGTGGGAAACCGCAGAAGCGCTGAGTCATATTAAGTGAAAGCCTCAGGTCCATAGGCTGGATGTGGAAATTTCTATTATGAACAATACTTTCAAAGCAACAGTTATCACACTCGCTCTTCAGAATGATCTGGCCCTTCAGTCTTTGGTGCATGTTCATTGCTGACTTATTTCTCTCTTCACAAAATTCAAGAGAAAAAATTTTTGCCTAGATGAAAATACCTGTAACTCTAAGCCACGAGAGATTCTCACTCCTCCTGGGCACAGCTGGAGCCCTTCAGGGAACACGGTGATAATACCAATTTACAGCCCCTTCTGCTGGGCCTGTTGGAAGTCAGATTCTTCTCCCTGATAAAAATGTGCACGACTAGCATTTGAATCAAATTTCAGGTTGTACGGCAGTGGATCAGTCTTAGAGTAAATGCTGTCTCTCTTGGGGTCAGCCACTATCTCCCACGTTCAGTGGGGAAGGTAATGGTTTGCTTCCGCCTGGAGATTCGTGCGCTCCCACACTGAATTCAGGTTTGTCCTGGGAAGAGTGACCCGGGGAGTGTACGGCCACAGGAATACCCTCTTCCGGAAATCAGTAACAGCCTCCAATCTCTCCTATCACAGGTATGGGTCCTCCAGCTCAACTCTGACCAATCACAGGCTGGTCTCAGCCGCCAAATGTGCGTGCCCTCAGATTCTTTAGTGGATTCAGATCGTGTGTTTCGTTCTTACGAAGTTAGTAAGTGAAGGCTATCCTTTCTCGAAAACAACTCTCCTTTGGGCTCTTATTTGATGCAAAGCCCTACACTACTTGCAATTGTTTTGTTTGTATACTGTTTTTTTTCTTCCATCTCCGGTGTGATATTTCAACTTCCAGAGTTAGGAAAAGGGTCCTGACTCTTCTTTCCATTAAGTGACTTTTCACGTGCTTCTCAGCTTAACACCCCTGACAGTGTGGCCATCGGGACAGCGTGAATGTTCCTTTCCAGCCCAAAGGCTGTTTCCTTTGCATCACCTCTTTATGTTGTTACAGATTTGTGGGCATTTCCTTCTGTAGTCTCCCCACCGGGACACTCTCCATGACTTCTGTCACCCAAATAAAAATAACACCTTATACTTAATGAATGCGTGTTAAGTGTGCCAGGCATTGTGCTACAGATTTTATAGATATTATCCTATTTACTCTTCCTAACAACCATATTATCATCATACTAGCATCTTACAGATGGAGGCAGACAAGTTAAGTAATAGTTCAAATTTGTAAATGGCAAAAACTGGGATCCAAATCCAAATGTGCTGTGTCTACTTAAGAAGCGTGACCTCTGCATTGCCTCCAGAGCTGTCTGCTGCCTTCCCCGTGACGGTCCCTCCACGTTTATAAACTTCATACCACAAAATCTAATGAATTTGCCCTTGTTACAGCGAAGATCTAAACTTCTGACTACTCCTAGTTCAGTCTGACATGTCTGTTCCACATTAATGTGTACTAGTAAAGTGCACCAGTTTAGAACTTACCTAAGCAAAAACAATGCCCTTGCTTTGTTTCTAATGACCGGCCCAGGGCCACTCCCATGCCTTTGCCCCATTTAACGGTCACATTGAAAGCAATCTTTACTTGACCCAACTGCATTCTGATTAATAAGGCTGTGTTTTCAATGAATTTGCAAATCTTATTTGATTTCATAATGTTTGCACTAAAATGACAACAATAGAATATAATCTCTCTTTTCCGATTTAGAAGACAATGAAGCAGGGTCTCTGCTAGGCCTAGGGTCTGAGGCAGGAGGAGCCAGCATCAAACTTCAAATTTCCAGAGTACTTTTCATATTTTACCTAATGCATTCACATTCCTGATTTTGTCTTACCGATCCAGCAGTCCTACAAGGTAGGGAGCATACTATTCACAATTTTTATTTAAAATAATGTGCCGTATCTTTCGGACTATAAGACACACTTTTTACACCCCCCCCAATTTGGGAAGAAAATGGGGGTGCGGTGGTGAAGCGGGGTCACAGGAGGCAGGAGCAGGTAAAATATTTTACCACATTTTTTGTCTTATAGTCTGAAAAATACGGTAGCTTCAGAGAGGTTAAGTTACTTGGCCAAGACAGTAAGCACTTGGAGCCCAGGTCTTCTGACTCCAAGTTCAGGACCTTCACCAACAGTTAACCTCTGCGTGTTCAGGGCAGGAATGTGGGCCAATAGGCATACTATTTTCCCCTGGTAGAAAGTTGAATTTGAAAAACTATTAGTAAACTCCAAAAAAGCAAGAAGGTTCTGTGGCCAGTGGTTAGAATGCAGAACAAACGAGTCCAAGGTCGAAAGCTCAATCCCCATAAGTGCTGGCTGTCTTCTTAGCTCAGTTTCTTGGCAAGTTGATTTTACCTAACTCAGATTCCCTCCAACTTCAACGAGGTGTCCCACAGATGTGTGCTCTTGGCCACAGAAGGGGACTGGGTGAGCGTGTGGGAACGAGTGGGCTCCAGCCCGTCACCAAGGCTGGGAAAACAACCCACAGAGAGTGCTCTCCTAATGGTGCATGAGACATACCACCTACGCACACGGAAGGCAGCGTTACACACATGTGCGTGTGCACACTTATGCAGGCAGAAAGTTAGCTCATTTGATGGAAACAATATAGAAAAATGAGCAGACAGAAAAGATGAAATAAAGACTAGTTGTTTGCAAAAACATTCATCATTCATTCATTCACTGAACAAATACTTGTTATGCAGGGCCTAGGATGTGCCAGATACAGGTTCAGGTGCTGGAGGTACAGCAGTGAATAAAACATAAAGATATCTATCCTCATAGCATTATGTTCTAGTGGAAGGCAAAATAAATTAAGACAACATATAGTTTTTTGGGTTGTGAAAAGTGCAGGAAAAATAGAACGTGTCAAGGGGAAAGGATGAAGGAAATGTAAATAAGGTGATCAGAATCAGCTTCACTGAGAAAGTGACAACTGAGCAGAGACCCAAGGAATGCGAGGAACAAATCATGCAGCCATCTCAGGCAAAGACCCTTCCCAAGACACAAAAGAGCAGTACAAAGACCATACAAAGGACCAAGGAGGGCACACTGGGCATATCCAAGTAACCCCAAGGAGGAGTGGAGGTCAGAGAGGTGGGGACCCAAGTGCAGATCAAATGGGGTCCCAGAGGCCATAGGGAGGACTTTGGTTTTTACTGGAATAAAGTGGGAAAGCATCTGAGGGAAGGAAATAATCTGATCCAGTTTAGCTTAAAAAAAAAAAAAAATCACTTTGGCTACAGCGTGAAGACAGTAGGGGGCCCAGGGCAAAGCAGAGGCAGGTACGATAACCCAGCAGGGGGCACCGTGGCTAGGCCAGGGTGAGCTTCTGGAAGTGGGGCCCTGGAGGAAGTCTGCTGCACGCAGAGCGGTGGGCTGGAGGGGGAGGGGAACAGCACTGCAGCTGGAATGGGTGTGGACAGAGGAAGAGTCACTGAGTTCAGGCTTGAGCAACTCAGAGGATGGAAATGCCATTTACCAAGATGGAGAAGATTTTAAGAAAAGCATATTTGGGGGAGAAAGATCCGTAATTAGATGTTCGGAACATGCTAAGTTTGCGATGTCTATCAGGTCCAAGAGGAGCCGCCTACCCTGGAAGCCCTGACCCTTTGAGAGATACAGGAGAGGGGTCTGGGCTGAAGAGGTTTTTTGGGAAACATGAAAGTATTGATAGTGTTATGTGACACTCCCCATTAGTGTAATGAGAATTATTAGAATTATCTAATTTATTAGATATTTTATTAGACAATTTTAACTTATTAGAATTGTCTAATAAAACAAATCTGCAGTAAGTCATTGGCTTCACAGAGCAAGGTACTCTAGTGTATAGCCTAGACTGTAACAGTCCCGTGCTGAGGAGTACTCCGGGCTCCTGTGTCCCCTTGAGGTTTGTGTGGTATGATACCTTATTTGCCCATTTCAAAGGGATTAAATGGCTCCCTCCCTTCCCTACCTTACCATATCCCCAGGAGGCAATCATGTGGTTGCCAGCAGAGAATAGCTCAGTTGCTCTTGCTGCACACTGAAGGCAGATGAGAAAAGCCTTCACTCTGGAATAGAAATAACAGAGACAACTTGGCTTCGAGGCAGTGGGGAGGAGTATTAATATGGGAGGGCACAGCAGGATGCTTCCAGGCTTCACCTTCCCCCGGAAATGGGAACACCCAGGCAACACCCACTCTGGGAGTTGGACAATTGTATAAATCTGAAGATGGGGGGTTGGGGGATGGGAGAGCACAGAGATACAGGCAGGCTTTCCCAGGGTTTACACTGAAGCAAATGGCAGATGCCTAATTAAAGGATTTGCAATGAGTTTGGCTTGTTCTGTGATTCCTTTCTGCAAACAAACAAAAAAAAAAAGATGGGAAAATACATTAGCTCTTGGTCATCCAGTTCTAAAGGAACTTTTTCTCCAGTCATCACTCTTTCGTACTGTTTGGAAACAAGCCGACATACTCTCTACACATAGTTAAGTATCGACTTCTCTCCTTGTTCAAAACAGTATTTTCCTTCCATTTCATATGAGTATAATCATCCATTTGCTTTTAAAGCCCGAGTATTTGTTTTGAATTTAATAAAAGTTCTTAATTTGGGTGTCTTATTTCTATTCAGTGAAGATAACTCTTCCTAATCTTGCTATCCTTCTGATTCAACAGCCTTGGCATTGTTATCCACCTACTCAGAATGCAAACGCTATATATTTTTTTAATGGTGGGAAAAGCATTCACTAGACTTTGAAAGCACTTGAGGGGTGTATGTTTGTGTGTGTAAATAGAGTTGCACTTGTTGCCACTTCATAATAACCACATACTTGAAGGCATATTTTTTTTTCCCGCTGTAGAAGTAAAAACAGTTCCACTCTAAGTGGAGAAATGTGAACTATGTGTGACTATTTCATTCATTCACTTATTCATTCAACATTTACTTGAGGTTCTACACGGATTCTTATGAATTTCTAACCTGTTCTATCCAGTAAGATGTCCTATCCAATGAGTACATTCTGCAGGTGGCTCCTGAGGGTAAAGATTTGGGGTGTCTGCTGAACATTGACACATGTGGATTATATGCATTATTGGGAATGTGGCCCATCTCTACGAGGTGGTAACTGCAAAGTATAACACTTTGGGAAGATTGTTGTAAATAAGAACACAAGTAAGAGACAGGAGCACATCGTAAATAAGAAACATGCACTAGAATGCTTCTTTATATCAGGTTGAAAGAAGACATAACACGGAAGTGAGGTTTTACATCCGATAGTTCATTCTTTTCTGCTTTCAGGTTTGCAAGGTGCCTCATTCAAGAATGTCCTAAAACCAAAATATTAACAGAGAGTGGAGGTTGCTCAGGATTCAAATAAAAGTTACCATATAAACAAGCATGGGTAAACCAAATTCAAATAGTGAGTGCAATTATTTTTTAACAGGTAGTTTAGGTTAATAGGTGGAGACAGGGCTCTGCCACTGTATTTGAGGTTAGGTTAATAATTACCTTTGGTGCCTGGAGGAGTTCAATCAAAGCCTACTGTAAACCGTAAAACTGCTCCGTGCAGACTAAACAGGGCATTAAAAACCACGCAAAATACGTGTCATCTTGACCTCTAGTAGCCAACTGGATACGGTGTGAAAAAGTAAGATATTTTCATTATCTTTACTTTTGGGAGAAAAAACTAAATAAAGGATTCATGTATCCAGAACCAACAGTGTCGTGTCCGCCCCCCCCCCCCCC
>PVJI01000295.1:0-60604 GCA_004026765.1 Micronycteris hirsuta | reverse complement strand
ACATTCAGTAGCAACTTGATTTCCATCCAGCATAAACGGAGAGCACTCCCACCGTGGCCGTGTCTGGCCACGGCATCCCCAAAGCAGCCACCTTTCTCCCAAGGACAGACGCCGAAGGGCGGGAGGGGGGCTGCCCGCTGCAATACAGGCCGAGGCCGCTCCATCAATGCTCGCTTTGGCTGCGAAGAGAGAGGTTCCAACCCCGCTCCACGCACACCAGGCTCCCTGCTCTGTTCTTCCTTAGACAGCCGCTGACTGCGAAACTGCGCATGGAGCGCAGGAGGCTGGGATGTGCGCTTGGGGCTGGCACTTGCAAACCAGCCCGCCCCGGTGAATGCCCACACGCACTCGCGCGCCAGCCGATAGCCACAGGGGCCGCATCAGCCTCCCGGGTTCTGATCCTGAACTTCTCCTTCCTCTACTGCTTGAGACATTGGTCTAGCAAGTGCAGCGCTGCGACCCCAGCCCAGCGGACCACTGTCCGCCAATGGGCCCGCACCCAGCTCCTAGCCGCACTCTGGGCTGCCCACTCGCTTCCTTCGCGTTCGGTTTCTCGCAGGCTGCACACACTGAGCCCCAATCCTGTCGTGCCCGCCGCCCCTGGCTTTCAGAGAAACTTTCCACAAGCCCCTAGTCCAGTGACCCACGCTGGAAAAGAAGGAGGCGGCGCCGGAGCGAGGGGCGGAGAGGCGGAGAGGGAGCGGGAAAGACAGCGGAGTCCTGTTTCCTTTCCCGACACTCACAAGCTCCCTGGCTCCCCCTATACCGCTCTCGTGGTGGGAGGAGGGAGGGGATGTCAGGATCCTGCCTTGCACCGTGTGCCACAGTGCAGAGCTGAGTAGAAAAGCAGAGAACACAGAGAAGAGGCACTTCGCACCCCAGCGTGGTCCTGTAGGCTGGGTGCGCGTTGTCAGGCTGCTCCCGAGTGCCCGCGAGGCAGCGCTGTGGGTCGCAGCTAGTAGTTCGGGCAACCAGAACCTGGGGCTGGGGCAGAGCCTTGTCTGGGTGGCAAGAACTGGGCCATCTCTTGCCAGGTCTTTCCACCCTTCCACCTCCCGGGAACCTCCTTTCCAGAGAAAGACCTCATAGATTCTGGAGGAGGGCGCGGCGGGCACAGTCCTGTCTGTCTAGAGGGGAAGGACGCAGCCGCGACGGGTGCTGTCCTCACCGCCTAGGAGGGAGCTGCGGCGAAGGATAGGGCCCAGGGCGGGGGCGCCGCACCACACCGGGAGGAGACAGCTCCTGGGCACTCATTCGAGCAAACAAAGCCCGAAACCTCTGCTGCCAGCGGCCGCGGGAACCAGGATGTCACCAAGTGGCAGGGCGCGCGGGTGCCAGGGCCATTACAAGTTTCCTGCACTCCACAGAACCCAGCCCAAACCCCGCGCGGACAACAAAAGATTCTCTTCGCTTTCCCACCGTCTCTGCGGAACCCATTCTCCCACCCCAGAACCCAAACCTGGTGCTGGGCGAAAACAGCGCTCTTCTACCCAACCTCTTTCAGCTCCCGAGGACAGAACCCTTTCCCCTGCTTTCGCACCAGGACAGGGAGGGCTCTTCCGAGAATCCCACCCTCACGGGCCCTCTGCTTCCTGCTGGTCCAAAAGTGAGGACGAGCCCGGGGTCCTGCACACACATCTCCGGGCCAGACAACCGTCCTCGCGGTCGCGGTCCCGGGCGGCGCCGGGCTAGTGCGCGGCGCGGCGCGGGTAGGGAAGCCCGTAAACACGGAGCCTGGCGGTCTCTGCGGCTCAGGGCAGAGAGGAGCGGCCAGCAGGGCTCACGATTGCGTCCCCAAGGCCGGGCCACGCTCGGGAGGCAGACAACACGAGATAAAATAAAACGTAGGCACCATAAAGCAGGCAGCGCGTGCCGGCTGCGGCCCCGAGACCCGCAAGCTGGAGCCGAGCCGCCCCGGAGGTGGAGCGCGCCAGGACGCCCCAGCGTACCTTTTCGGTGCATCGACGGGTAGGCGGCCGGGGCTCGGAGCGGGCTGGCACAGCGTGTATCCCATTTAGTAATCCATTATCGAGGGGATCTCTCCGGGCCGCGAGCTGAGCTCTGTCCTTCGCAAGCCTTTGTCATTCCTACATGTGTGCTTGTCTCTTTAGGGATAACAGTCGCGGCGACTACTTTCTGGGATGCAAACGCTCTGCATTCATCTCCAATGACAGGCGGAAAAGGGGAGAAAAAAAAAAGAAAGAAAGAAAAAGACAACAAGGTAGGAGTAATGTTCAAGAAACTCTTCTCCAAATCCAAATTCCACTTGGATTCCACTCCAGTGAGTCCCTTCGGTAGTGTCTGCGCCGATTAACAAGTCATTTCAGGGTGGGGGGCGGGGTGGGGGCTGGGGCAAGGGTGCACCTTCTAGCCCCGTTCTGCGACCGGGAGCGCTGTGCTGCGGGCGTGGCGACGCTGGTCGCTGCCGCCGCTCCTAAGCGGACATCGCGGGCGGTCGGCCCCGGGGGAGAGCGCCGCTGCTGTGTCCCGAGCGCCTGGGCAGCCGAGTGCGCGGGGAGCGGAGTTGGCTGCAGCCTCACCCGGTGCCGCTCACTACTCCTCTGTCACCGGAGAGGCTGCCGCTCCCGGGCGGAGCCAAGTCCCGGACTGGATTACGCACAGCGGACTCTCCTGCAACCCCGCCTCCTTTGGCTGGCGTCGTCTCCGACCCAAAGGAGAGCTGTGGTGTTTGTGTGTGAGTGCGAGAGAGCGAGAACGCGGTGTGGCGGCAGGTGGAGCCTGGGGCCGACTGGCTAGTGAGGCTTCCTTCCATCGCGATACCCGGCCCCTCCGCGCACTGGGCGGAGGTCCCAGAGGGGGCGACTCCGGCAGGAGCCCAGCCCTTCCCTCCCCCATCCCCGCATCTGCTCTAGCAAGCCGGGCTGGGAACGGGGGGAAATCCCGGGCAGCATTGCTGAGTCCTGCCAAATCAGAAAAATAAATAAAGAATAAACGTAGTGCAGGAGTGAGTTACAAGAAAGAATTTGTTCATCGATTTTCTTAAATGGAAAAGTTTTAAAGCATGAGGGTAAGTGAACGGCGAGCCTTTGTGATTCTGATTACTGTGTCAAGAGGTAGATCCCCGAAGTGACGGGCGCTCTACGCACCCAGATGAATTGGATGGAAGCCGTTGCGGTTAGAAATACGCTTCGCAGACATGAACACAGCTAAGGGTGAGCGCACATACACACGTTAATAAAGCATGTTAAGTAAGCAAATAAACCATAGTACAAAAAATGGTGTTAACGAGGATCTGTTTTAAAATCTAGAAAGTGTGTAGGGAGTTCTTAGAAATAAATAAACTTCAGAAATGAGACGCAAACAATTTCCATGAGAATCCAACAGCTTCAAGGAAGAAGTAAATCGCAACTTCTTCCAAGGCGCTATTGTTTTGTTATCACACGACGAATGGCAGACAGCCTTCCTCCATCGCTTGAACATTCATTCGCCAAAAGCCTTGCTGTTAACAGGCTTGTGCCAACTGGTCCGGCCACACGGAGTCCCCCAAACCCGCCATCGAGCGCTCCCTGCCGCGCCCTCTCGCTGCGCAAACAACTGCGCGCCTTGGCCGATGCTTTCCGAGTGGGCTTCGCAGATGGTGCGGGCCGTACCCGCGGCCTTTGGAGAACGTTACACTGGGTGGCCAAGCAGTTCTCGAAGCGATATTTACTAGTCATGGGGTCGGCCAAGAAAAGCATTGAGAGGGAGAGCGGGGTCTCATTCACCCTTAGGCCGAGTGCCCTCAAATAAATCCTTTAGAAACAGTACCTGAGTACCTGTTCCCTCGGTGGGGCTAGGGTCACTAATAAGTGCCCCGTTCTCTTTTTTGCGGGTCCCGCTGGAAACCCAAGTTACGTACAGACATCTGCTCATGAGGACTCACGAAGAATAAATGCACATGTGGCAACACCATACATGTATAAATATTATTATTATTTCCACAAACTATCTGGAGAAGGTGGGGAGAAATAGTTACGGGGGAAAGTCAGCCTCCGCTGTTCGCCAGAGAGACCAGCAGGGGCCGCTATCCCCACCTTTCCCCGAACGAAATCCGCCGCGGATTCGGGGCGGCTGGGAGGGGGCGCGGCCCTAGGTGCGCGCGCAGGCCCCGGACGCGCGGGGCTTGCTCCGGGAGGGGGCCGGAGCCTGGGGGCGGCGGGCTTCGCAGTGAGGTTCCGCGGCGCTGGGGCGGGCCCGCTCGCGGAGGTCCTTTTCCAATGCGGTTGGCACCGGGGGAAGGGCGTTGGCGGGCCGGGCCGGCTGCGCTATTTTTACACCCAGGTTTCGGCTAGAGGCGACAGGGCCACTACGAGTCGGGCGCCCGAGCTCCTCCTGCACCGCTGGCTCGGTCCCCAAACCCGAGGGTCCTCGCGGTTCCCCGAAAGGCCCCTCCACCAGGCCCGGGTCGCGAGGCGCCCTTATTCGCCCTGCTGCTGATTTACATGCTAATTGTGTCTGAGAAAAGTTCTTTAATTGGCAGAATTAGGCAGAGCAAACGAATTGTTTCACAGGCTGAACCAAATTAATTCCGAGTTTAGCTTCTTCCCTTGGAGAAACAAACAATTAAGCTGTCTTGTTTGCTTTATGGATATATTGGAAATGCCCCACATCGAGTTTCAGGATATGTTTTTAAAAGGAAATTATTTTCTTTAATAGTCGCATGTTTAATTTGCAGGAACGCTGAGCCAAGGAGCGAGATTAAATTCACCTAATTTAGAATTATAGAATACAAGAAGAAAATAATTTGAGTTAACTTTCACACGGCTAAGAAATACCACCCAGAATGTTTCTGGCAATTACTAGGTCGTGAAGTCTCACCATCCAGGTCAAATTACCTGTCTACCTGCTGGAGGAGAGAGGTGGCTCCTGAGCGGGAATTAAAAAAATAAATAAATAAAAAGGCCAAGCCAGCTATTGTGTAGCTCCCCGAAGCCCTCGGGGGAGCGCCTGTGGGGAACAGGCTGAGGAAACCTCATGATGTCATTTCCCCTTCTGTGCACCTCAGACCGGCTTCCAGAAGCCTGCCTCAACTTTCCAGTAAAACTACTGCCCCTCAAATCCTTTGAAGTCTGCAATCTGCCCCGTCTCTTAGGGGGAGGAAAGCCAATGGGAGCTAAAGAATCACAGAGTGTTAAAACTGGAAGGAAATTGAGGCTGCTTTGTAGTTAGGGAGCGTGAAGTGGAGTGAGGAAGGCCTCAGTCTCTGGAGGCCAACTGCGGTTGTAATGGTACTCGTTGGTGATCTTGCGCAAGTCACCTGTAAACAAACCACAAGTGTAGGCCCTGACACTGCTCTATGACAGTTACCTAGCATCGTTGTCATGCTTGTCATCATCCACACCAATGCTACCACTACATTTTACTGAGTCAGATGGAGGCGCGAGGAAAGACGGGGCTTGTTGTGTGTCAGTGCAGGGAGCTCCTCCTAACAACTCCTCTTCAATAAATGCTTGTTTGACAGCACCTGCTTTCCCTCACATCACCTGGGAAAAGCATGGAGGAAAGTTTCAAAGAAAAGTCACACTGGATCCTCTTAGAGACCACGTCTAGCTATCTGATCTGAATCTCTGCTGCAAGACAAAGGGAGTAGTGAACTCGGGAGAAGGGTCTGCTGGCGCTTACCACTCAAATCTTGTGAGTATGAGCTCCCAGGGACACTCGGGGAGTTTGGCTTGTGCATCAGGCTGTTATCTGTCCTAATGAGGAGGTCTCGCTGTGTCTACAATCCCTTCTCCAAAGTCCCCTTCCTTGTCTTCACCTCCTTGTCTTGAATCAGTGGTTTTAAAATTCATTTGCATGTTAGAATTACTGGGGAGCAGTGAGCGGCACAAATCCCCGGACTCCGGAGATGCTGATTAACCAGTCTAGGGTGAGACGTGGGCATGGGTATTTTTTAAACTCCCTGGATGATTCTGGTGTAGCTGGGGATGAGAACCAGTGTCACAATGGATCCTGGCTGTATTCTAGAACACTGCTTTCCCCAGCCCCTTCTGGTAGGGCTGTTTATTTTCCCTCTTGCCCATTTATCCCAGTGTTGGAAAGTGAGGTAGGTGCCCTTGCTTCTCAGACCATTGCTCCTTCCCTGAAAAGCTCCCAAACCTTTGGAGGTTGTGCCCTACAAATACGTTGGTGTTCTCATCCACAGACCTCATTTTTACCCCATTTTTCAAAGACGTAGTAGTATCAGGCTTACTGTCCTTTGATCGGTCCCATCAACTGTCACCATTCATGGAAGTGTTAGTGTCCCCACAACCACTAGCCTTCTGCTTCTCAGTTTATCTTATCCCTCAACTATACTATCCTTTTCCCTCACTCACCTCTGCCCACCTCCCCCAGGGCTTCCTGATGAGCCTTATAATCAGAAAGTCTCCTTCTTCTAAATCACGAATGCTTTCATCCCACTCTGCAATCTCAACTTCCTCTTATTAGCACTCACTGTGATTTTTTCATGAAGACCTCTGAGCCCTGGGCCTTGCCACTCTCCATCCCTCCACTTCCCCGACTCTCTCTCCCCTCCCTAGCCAGCCACCTTCAGAATAACAATCTCGCAAACACTTTCAACTCCCTAGCTCCTCTATCTTTTGGTCACACCCCACAGACTAAAAACCAACCCTGAATTATAGAAATATCAGCCTTCTTGGCTCTTGCACTGGGCAGCTGAAACCCACTGGAAAAAAAAATTAGAGCACACTTCCAAGCAGGGGTACACTCAGTTATCGACCTCAGTTGCACCCTCAGCACTGCCTCATCCTCGTTTTCCCTTTCAGTCTCCAACTTTGTCCCTTTTAACCAGATGCTGTGCCCTCTGTGCCCCCTGCTCCGCTGGGAGTTGGGGTGTGGGGAGTCTGTCAGATGGGAACATTTTGCTTCTGTACTCGCTATTTTCTGTATATCTCTTACGGTGGAGGCAGTGTCCCTCCTTCCATCTGAGGCCAGTCTCCGCCTGTTCTCATTTACACATTCCCAGAAATTCTGTCTCCTGGTCTCCACCCTGCTGCATCTCCCCATCAGCATGTAAACAAGCTTCTGTCTCTCACATCTTAGAAATCGGTCGGCTTAGACCGTCTATTCCTTTCCAGCTAACCCCTCCTCTCTTCACAGCCCAATAGCCCCACAGATTGTTGGCGGTCACCACCGCCACTTCCTTCTCTCCCATTTCTTCATCCCTGTCTGGCTTCTGTTCCCCACGCTCCGTTGACAAGGCTTCTGTTAAAATCCTCAGTGACGTCCATGAGAGTAAATCTAGTGGACGTTTTAGACTTTTTATTTTATCGAATTCTCAGCAATAATGAGCACACAGCCATTCCTTCCCCCGTGAAGCACGCTCTCTTGGTTTGCCTCCTACCTCTCTCCATTCTTTAACTTTGCTTTTCTTTTGAGAAAATGGAAACATTCAGATACTATCCAAAGAATAATCAATCTAACATCTGAATTTTCATCCACCAGGATTAACAACTGTTAATATTTTTGTCATATTTGTTTCCTGTCTTCATTTCAAGCCATAAAACATTGTGTATAAAGCTTAGCTCCTTATAATCAGCCGTCTTTCCCTTCCCATCCGCTTCTTTACAGGTAACCCTATCGTGAGTCTTCTGTGCATCCTTGCAGTTTGTTTTCTATGCTGTTCCATTCATCGTGTGTACCTAGAACCAATATAGAGCAGTGTGTTTGGTGTTTTTTTCTCCTAAATTAAACATTAATTATACCCTGTTTTCCCTTGCTCTCCAATTTATTCTCCAAGTTGTAGCTACAGTGACCTTTGAAAGATATATATCTGATCACATCACCCACCTGCTTAAAACACCTGGTCACCCCCCAACCTTCAAGGCTGTGCCTGATTTGGTTCTTGCCTGTCTCTCTGGTCTCCTCTCTCTGCCCTGCGCCGTCCCTGTCTTCCCTCTGCAGCATGGCAGATGTGGGGAGTTCCACTTTGCTTTGCTGCTGCAGGTCTGCCCATGTGCTTCTGCCTGGGACACTATCCCCTCTTCACCTCTCTACCTAGCTAACACCTACTCATCCTTCACGCTTCAGCCTAGATGTCGCTTCCTCAAGAGAAACTTCCTTGATACTCCAGAATATGTCAGACCTCCTACACTGTGTTCTCAAAGTACACCGCTAAATTAGTCCACGTGTCACAGGTAGAGTTAATTTTCAGTGCAATTATTTGTTGAATGCTTCTCTTTCCTATTAGATCCGAAGCTCCCTGGGCCCTGGGAGTACATTTCTTTTGTTTGTCTTGTATTTGTAATACTTAGCAGAGAGTAAGAGCTTGGTAGATAAAAGAGGGGATGAGTTAATGAAAGCAGTGGGTTCTCTTTTAAGGAAAAGTACTTTTTCAAGTAGGAAAAAAAAATAGATCGTTGGATGGGATAGGGCCACTTAAAAAGGGAAAGAATAAAAACCCTAGGAAGTTATTTTGAGGTACCAGTTTTAAAGATGAACAAAACCTAGGTTTTCCCCCCAGATAGGACTTGCAATGTATGGTGTGTAATTTGTTTATTGAATGAGGAAAGAAGGACTTACAGAAGTACGTGAGGAGTAAATACCACAATTACAGAACAAGATGCTTGAAAATAAGCTGCCGTGAGAATAGAAATATAACTCTGAAAGACCAGTAGAAAGAGATAAAAGTGCAATTTGAACCCACTGGGAACAATGCGAGAGCATCCCCCGGCCCGCTCTCCCAGCAAGCTGGAGTGTGCGAACAGTGGTCTACTGTCTGCGCTCCGTGAATAGCGTCACGGTGCCCTCTCCGCGGGCAACAGTCATCCCACTGTGCCGCAGTGAAGCTTGAGCTCCATTCACTTCTGATATCAAATTATTGTTTGGGAAATTAAGAGAATGGCAGATTAGAAGTAAGGTAATGAATGAACAATAAATGTTAAGTAAGCCAGAACCCCATTTCCCCCCTCACAAAAGCTCTTTACATTTAATCGAAGACTTCAGTTATGTAATAAGAACAAAAGCTTTCTCTGACCTTATTTTCATCTTTCTGTTCCAACATAACTTCTTTTCATTGCCCCTCCTATTGATATTTAGACTTCGAAGTATCTACTTGGATACGAATTTGTTTAAAAAATGCAGTTACCTAAATGTACTTTACACTTTTCATAACCAGATAAACCAGATGATTAAACACCACTTTGAATTTGCTATTTGGCCAAGCGAAAGATAAAAAGTGAAATATACTTATGTTCTTGAGAGAACTGTGTTTAAGGCCTGTGCTTCCAGGCAGTGGAAGCCCTGCTAGCGCACGCGATTGTCTCGGCCCATGCTTAAATATCAAATTGTGCTTCAGTCCATTCCAAGTCTAGTCTTTAGATTATGTGAGAAAGCACGGTACTCATATCAACTGAAAGACTTTTTCCATGCTGTTTATGCTGAATATGTATTTAAGAGTAATTGTATAACCATAGAAATAGAGACAACTAAGGGTACTTTGTTTGCTTTAACACTGAAACTTTGAAACAGACAACAGCTGTTTTAAACATCTAAACTTAGGCTGGATGATTGTGGACAACGAAAATCCAAAAAAAAAAAAAGATATGCTTAGATCTAAAAAGCAGGTTTTTAAATGAAGTATGAAAACTAACATCATTGAATAAGAAACTATTCTCTGAAATACAAATAATTATAAAATATAAAGCTGGTTGATTGGCGTCTTAACCTGACTTTGGAATCTGTGCCTGGGCACGTCTGCAGGTAATGGCACCGTAAAACACCACCGACACTTAACTGGTGATATTTAAGAATGTATTTCAATTTTATTTTATCATTATGTTTTTTAATCCTCACTCAAGGATATGTTTATCGATTTTAGAGAGAGAGGAAGGGGAAGAGAGGGAGGGAAGGGGGGGAGAGAGAGAGAGATCAGCGTGGGAGAGAAACATTGATCGGTTGTCTGCTGTGCGTGTTCCCGCTGCGGATGGAAGCATGACTAGGTGTGTGCCCTGGCCAGGAATTGAACCTGCAACCTTGGAATGTTTTCATATTTTTTGTTGAAATGAGCTTAAATATAACATTTTCAAGTAAATAACATATTTTTGGTGCTTCCCAAAACTGCCGTATGATTCAGTAGTTACTAGTGCTTAATTTATACTTCCCTGAAGTTTAACACACATGGAACAATCGCTGCCAGTTTCTTTGTGAAACCTCTTAAATACATCTTCATTTGTACTTATTAATGTAAATATTAATAAGTATGAATAAGCACTTAATAATATAAAATAGAGTTACATTTTTACATTTGAACTGAAAATCTACACATGTGTTTTCTTAAGCAATATCATGTCATGAACTATATACTAGTAAGACTCTTATAAAAACACACACTGATTTTCTCATGGTTCCTCTCTCTTTCTTTCCATGCCTCAAAGCAATTGAGTCATTTCCTTTCTTCAAATAGTCTTTTAAAAGCTTTTCTTGTTTAAGCAAACTTTTGAAAGTCCATAACCCCTTGCCTCCCCCTCACCACCACCGTACCCTTCTTTGCCCTTTGAGCAAGATTGTGAGCATGGATTTTCTCATTATTACACCCAATGTTGACACTGTTTCACTAGCGTCCCTTGTCTTAGGAATTTTCCCTTTTTGCTTAATTTCTTAACTATTACATTACGTTCTCTCCTGCCTGCCTGCCTGCCTGCCTGCCGGCCTTCCTTCCTTCCTTCCTTCTTTCCTTCCTTCCTTCCTTCCTTCAACAGTTTAGCTAGTTTTCTTATAAAACATGCCATATGAACTGTAATACAAACATTATCTGGCAGGATTCACTCACTCATGGTGGAGAGAGAATTAGCCTCATGCTCCGGGTTCCTGTCACTGTGGTCCTGGACTATGGCGGCTCAGCTGCAGTGACAACTTGGAGTCGTCCTTGACTCCTCTTGTTTTACCACGTGTCACGTCCAGTTTATCAGCAGATCCCGTTGGCTCTACCTGCAGAATACATCCCGAATCTGACCACTTCTCATTTCCATCATCATCACACTGGTCCAAACCACCAACGATCCTTTTCATGTGGAGTCTCCCAGCAGCCTTCTAACGGGTCTTCCCTCGTTTCCCCACAGTTGTATTCTGCACCCTATACTCTAGTCCCAAAAGAGCAGCCAGAATGATCCTTGCACTTTTTCAGTAAAATTATGGCACTCCTCTGTTCAAAGCTATCCAATGGTTCCTTTGCTGTCTCCCTCTGAATGAGAGCCAAAGCCCCGCACCGCCTGGCTGCCTCTCCACCTCCCCTCCTGTCCTCTGGGTCACTCCTCCACTCCAGTCTCGCTGCCTTGTGCCCGTCCCACCTCGGGTCCCTGTTTCTCCTTTTCCCAATCACCGCTTCCTCAGCTGCCCATAGGGCTTGCTCCCTCACTTCCTTCAGGTCTTTGCCCAGAAGTCAGGGTTCCCTGACCACCGTACGTAACACTCCTCCAAGTACCTATTGTACTTTCTCTTACTCCCCTTGCCCTGCTTCATTTTCCCTCACAGCCCTTATTGCCACGAGACCTGTGTATATAGCTGTCCCTCCCTATCCACGCATGTGGAGCCTGTGGGTATGGAGTCCCGTCTGCAGATTTTGGCATCTGCCAAGGTTTCTAGAACAAATTCCCCATGATACGGAAGGGCAACTATTTACTTGTTTATCTGTTTAGTGTCTGTCTCCTGCCACTCATTTGTTGGCTTCATCAGGGTAGGAACTGATTTCATTTACCACTGTATCCCTAGCACTTAGCACAGTGCCTGGCCCATCCTAGAAACGCAGTGCATATTTGTTGAGTGAATGAATAAATAACGGCATCTTAACCACATTGGATGTTAGCCACATGAGGGCCAATGGATGCATGTCCTGTACACCAGGTAACATTTAGAGCAAAGTGAGTATTTCTGTCAAGAAATGCTCTCGAATACCGAGTTCTCTTTAACAGTTTTCTTTTTTTCTGTTACAGTAGGCAGCATGTGGGGCATTTCTGTTTTTAATATGACTTGCTTTGGTGTATGTCTGCTGCTTAGTGGCGAGAACAGTAATTGGGTGTGCTGACCTAGGAGGTTCAGAATGAGACACGCGTGGTACGGGTGACGAGAGTTTTTCCTGTCTCTTGCTGGTTGCTTCAGGTGACCACTGCCAGGGACCGAGAGGAAAGGGGGTGCTGGCCTCGCACCGCAACCTCCGTGTGGGTCTCCGCATCAGCTCAGGTTGCCATGATGAAATATCACAGTCTAGAGGCTGAAATTTAAGATCAAGCTTGTGGCTGTTTCAGTTTCTGGTGCACACTCTCTCCCTGGCTTGCAAATGGCTGCCTCCTTCCTACATCCTCACACAGTTTTCCCTCAGCACACAGGAGCAGGGAGAGTGAGCTCTGTTGTGGCTTATCTTGGAAGGGCGCTAATCCTATCAGATCAGGGCCCCACTTTTATGACCTCATTTCGCCTTAGTTACTTCCTATTCCAAACACAGTCCATCGGGTTTTGGGCTTCAACATACGAGCGTTGGGAGAATGCAAACATTCAGTCCCTAACAGCCTCCTTTCCAGGCTCAGGGAGCCCCGGGGATCCTCGGGCTCACTGTCCTCCGGTTGGGCTTGCAGAGAGGAGGCCAGGAGGGCCATTTGGTTTGAGTCTCACATTTAGGAAAGTTCTCAAATGAGCTACTTAAATCTTTTCTTCAAATAATGTTCATACACACACACACACACACACACACATACACACCATGTACATAAAAATATATAAGATGTGTATAAGATATATAGAATATAATATATAATATATACATAATTTAGAAAACCATTGTATTTTTATTTTGCAAATTAAATATTTGCACAGTGCTTATGAGCCTGTTTTAGGACTTCTTATCTTTTAGTATAAGGGAACATCTAGAATTTCTCAACCACAGAGGTACTGCCTTCTAGATTTGGTACATTCCGTCCACCATACTTGTCATCCCTGTTACTCTCAGTCATCATGCAAACATCGTCCCTTCCTTGTCTATGTCTTACTGTTCATACAGTTCTGTGCTTGTTCTCCCTTGACTGGGTCTCCCACTCCTCTTGATCCTTCTAAACTCTCTTTACTGTCCTTGTCCCTTTGGACTTCTCCAGGACGAACAGTGCCCCCCTCCCTTCTCAACATCTTCCCTGACTAATCTTTCTGTCTCAGATTCTCCCCTCGTATGGCACACGAAAGGACTGAGGCTCTCATGATCATGCTTGGGTGACGAGGATTCATCAGGGTAGAGCCCCGAACAGGCAAACTGTTCCCCAAACTGGTCACCTCCCAGGGTGGGGGTCACAGGGGAGCCCCCAAATGAGGACTAAGGCCTTGGTTTTATCAAGTGAAGGCCTCTGGTGAGATAGTTTCTTGATGGGGCGGTGTAGCCAGGGCAATAAAAGAGCCCAGGAGTGGGAGCCAGGGAACCTAGGCGAGTGTAGCCATCCTGAGCCTTAGCTTTTTTTTTTTTTTAAAGATTTTATTTAATTATTTTTAGACAGAAGGGAAGGGAGGGAGAAAGAGATGGGGAGAAACATCAATGTGTGGTTGCATCTCACGTGGCCCCACTGGGGACCTGGCCTGCAACCCAGGCATGTGCCCTGACTGGGAATTGAACCAGCGACCCATAGCCTGTGCTCAATCCACTGAGCTACACCAGCCAGGGCCTGAGCCTTAGCTTTTAATCTAAAATTACATGTCTGAAATCTCTTAGCAAAGTGCCACTCACAGAAAGGACCTCAGTCAATAAAGGTGGTAGGTATGCTCTCGACACTTCCTGGGGGTGTGGGAGTGACACCGGCTTGGGGCTGGGCTTGGAGGGGAAGGCTAGGAAAGGTCCGTGATGGAGACTCACCTACCCTTGGAACCGAGCTGGGGTGTGGGGATCCGGTGTTCTGTTACCCAGCTGTCTGACAGTTTCCAGCATTGTTTGACAATGAATTTGGGACAAAGACTATTTTTGAAAATACACAAGAAAGTAGTGATAGCAGAAGAGAGAAGTGAATCTGAAAACATGCAAAGGTTTAAAAAGGACAAAAGTAGGACACTATGAAAGCAGTGCCCTGCAGGGCTGAAAGCTCCCTCCAGCACCGAGTGCTGGCCGTGCTGGAGGCTTTTCTAAGTGCTTTGTGGGTATTGGCCCATTTAATCGTTCAATGATTCTCATATGTAAGTATTTTTATTATCCCCACTCAATAGACAAGGCAAATAAATCAAACAGCTATTAAGAAAATGTGCCAGAGCTTCACCGTTGTGGTGCAGCTGAGGCAGAATTCAAACCCAGGCCCAGCACCCGCCACCAGTTGCACTGCAAAGGGAGCGGGCATGTCACCTGCTGTCGGCTCCTCGTTTCAGTCCTCTTGAGAGGAACACGGGAGTCCCAGACATCCCGGAGGCGTGTGGTGTTCAGTGCTGCAGCAACTTAACAAACTAGAGTCTGGTTCAAAATGTGTGCAACGTTATGACGAATCTACCCTAACACAGTTCCAGCAAGTTGTTTAAGCTTAAATGCATGCTCATTCAAAAATCAGGTTAGAGAAAGATCTTAGTTATAAAAGAGGTAATGTAGGGGTTGATAATTTGATCTATAGGAAAGATAATTGGCTTTCGAGAGGCATCAATATTGAAGTAAGGTCTCCATTCAGGTTTAGTATTGAACCTTACTAAAATATCTCTTATAACCTATGGCTGTTGCATGAAGAATGGAGGGGCCTTGAGTTCCGTGTGTCTGAGTGTGTGGTCCTGTTCCTCGGAGAGGTTGTGCACAGCTGTACACGCCAGCTGATTGTCCTCTGGCGCTGGACCCAGGCGCGGTGAGACACGGAAGTGTTTTCTCACTTAGAGCTCGAGCTTCTAGCAGAAGCAGTCAACTCCTTGCACTGGAGCAAATGCCTTCCATTTGGAAAATAGTACCTCACGCTACTTTTGAAAATAAATTCCAGATGGATTAGAGGCCTAAAAGTAAAAGAAAAACAAAAAACAAAATATGAGAGAGTTAAATGAGTATGCCAGGGAATACAAGTATGATCTTGGAACAGAAAAGACCTTCTTATGACACTAAAAGCAAAACCCTCTGAAGGAAAAAATCAGAAATTTTGACTATTTCCAAAATAAAAATTTTATAAGGCAAAATATATCATGAATAAAGTAAAAAAGCAGATGGCAGATTGGGAGAAAATATTTGCAACCTAACTAACAGATAAAGAATTAGCATGTAGAATATATGAAGGAGTCATGCAAATTGAATAAGACAATGATAAACAACTTGATAAGAAAAAAGGGCAAAACACATAAAAGGGCAGTTCTTAGGAGGGAATGCAATTGGCCAATAAATATTCCAGAGGATGCTCAACTTCACATTGATGAAGGTAATATAAATTTAAGTAGGAAGATAACATTATACTTGTCAGACTGCAAAGAATATTAAGGTTTCATAATCTCAGATACTGGCTATGATGTTTAAGAAGCCTTATGAATCAGTGAGAATATAAATTGGAACAGCCACCTTGGCAGACTGTTCAATAGTGTCTGTTAGAGTCGGTGACGTGCGCATCGTGTGGTCCGGCAGTTCAGCTTCTGGGTACCTACCTGCGGACACATTCACCTTCGTGCACAAAGAAGCGTGTATGTATACAGATTTTCATAGCATGACTGCCTTTAATCAGGACAAAGTATTAAGAATGAATTAAATGCTTATCAAGATGCCATTAGTTATTTAAAATAGTAGGATCTGGTAATTATATTTTAGAATATTATGCAGCAGCTAAAAATTAATAAAGTAGATACCTACATACTACTCTCAAAACTCACCAAGACATATTTTATTAAGAAACAAGTTGAAGAACTCTACAGACAGGAAAATTAAAAAACAAAACAAAACAAAAAAACCTTCACAGGATAAAATAACCTTATAAAATCTATAGTAAAGAAAAAAATAGTCTGGCTAGTTCCTCTACCAGAGACTTGATAATGGAGGCCTTAACCAGGGAAGAAGCATCTGAGGGTCGGGGTGGGGGGCAGATGTTTTCATGGATTGCATATATGCCCAAAATACTTACTTATGTTGGGGCCCTAACCCCCAGTGTGGGTGTATCTGGAGTAAGGAAGTCATTAAGGTTAAATGAAATTGTACAGGTGGGGCTGTGATCTGATGGAATTTGTGTCCTTGTCAGGGGAGACCCTAGAGAGCTGCTCTCTCACTCTCTCTCCCCCTACCATGCCAGGAAGAGAGCTCTTTTTAGAAATTTAACCCTGTCAGAACTTTGATCTTGGACTGTTAGCCTCCAAAAGTATGAGAAAATCATTTTCTTCTAAAAGTCCAGTCTGTGGTCTTTTGTCACAGCGGCCCGAGGTAAGACAGCTGTAAAATGGGGCGTGAGTCTTAGCTGATGCGTTAGGTGTCGTATTTTAGAATGAAAATGTATCTACATATGTACGTGATTAAAATATTAACTTTTTAAAGTCATTTTCTCTTTTCTCTTCTCCTCTAACTGCCCTTCTCCCCATTTCCTCACCTTCCGCTGAGCAGTATGAGTCCAGGCAGACATTTATGTTCTGAGTCTCCCAGCAACACTGTCCAAGAAGACCTCAGGTCAGGGTCCCTGGCCGTGAACCTCTGAGGAAACACAGGGCAGGCATGTGAGGTTAGATGGGTAGAGGGGGCAGGGTGAGTTGGTAAGGGGAAATCACTTCTTCGTAGCATTAGAAGAGAAGGCTCAAGTGAAAAAGTCACTTTCTGTCAACTTCTCATACTGCATAATGTGCACACAGTGTTTCGAATGTATTACGTTAATATCGATGGCCAACATTTATTTCATCCTCAGTACGTGGTGGGTATTCCTTAAACATTTTATCTATATTATCTCATTTAATCTTCAGGAAACTCCCTATGAGGAGGTTGAAATAATCATTCTGAAATCATCACATTTTCTCAGGAAATTTTATTTACTGCAAATCAATATTACACCAACATTGCAAGAAATTTAAAGACAATAAATTTTCCCATTACCCCTCCACTGTAAACACATGATTTCCATTTTTCAGGTGTTCCTTTCTAGGCTTCACCTATAGGCTTACATGTTTTTCTGTTGTCAGAAAGGGTCATATAATTTTCTACCTTATTTCACTTAGCATACTTGTTACATATGCTTTATAATTGTCATTTTAATGGCTACTTCATATTTCATTCAGTTGCTAGATTACAACTTACCTGTTCCCTTGTGGTTGACGTCTAGGCTATGTCCAACTTGTTATTAGATAATGCTGAATAAAGATTTTCATAGCACAATTGTCGTGAATCAGAAAAATATTTGAGTTAGTTCTCTAAAATAAATTCTCAGGGGTATTACTCAGGGCCATGTGATCAAGCAATTTTTATTCCTATTGATAACAATTGCTCAGTAACTTTTCAAATGACTATTAACAATGGCCCAGAAATGTGCAGATATACCACAATTCGCCACAGGATTGCTGGCACTGGCTAGTATGTTTTCACTTTTTTTGCTGATGTAAAAGCTTGGGGATAGAGGATGGTACTCAGTTCTTCTAAGACTACTTGGTGAACTGATTGAAAACTACAGAGATCCATAAAAGGATAAGGATTATTTTTCCCAGTGCAGCTGAATACTTCCCTTCTTCTGAGAACAGTATTCTGAGTTCCTCTGCTCTCTCATTCCATCCGTTTAATGGGACCCTCCCAGGTCACCCTGAGATCCAAGAGGTCAGCATGCGACACAGCATGGTGTCTCTCTCTCACACACATACCCACGCACACACACACGTGAATTCGGCGAAAGGCTAGCAGAGCCAGGAGGGAAGAGTGAGAGTCAGTCCCGACAGTGGCAGTGTTCGAGTCCCTAGATCCAGCGGGGCTCGACGTTGGACTACTCAGATTTAGGGCCAGTATGCAGAGCACAGCCACCTATTAATTTAAGAGGGCTCCCAGCCAAAGGGAAACATGGGGGCTGAAATCCATTTTGTGCTTCTGGGAGCAAGGCTATATCTACCTAGAGGAAGGACATGTTTTGTGGGTTTTTTTTCCCCCACAAAAAGGTTTCCATAGCTTGCCAAGCCACGTGCTCACTCAGGTGTCCCTGTTGCCACTTCTCAAAAGGGACTATGTGGGCTGCCAATAGCTTTGCAGTTATATGAACCAATAAATCTCTCTTTTTACTTAAATCAGTTTGAGGTCTGCTTCTGTCACAGGTACTAAGCTAATCCTGATTAATACATCATATCAAGGGATTTAAAAACTAGGATAATCCTTAAAAATTCCCTGAGTTGGTGTGGGTACTCTATATGTGAAGCAACTTGTGGAGTTTAGTAACTTGCCCAAAGTCATGCGCTTTGTCAGTGGCAGCCAATGAGCCTGCTTTGCAGCATGACACACTACGCCTCTGTTTACTACCCGTGATGCATTTTATAAGCTTGGGTTTGAGAGGCTAACCCCGCAGAGACGGGTTATTTCCTCTGGGCTATTCTGTCGACCACGTAGCTGCCCTCAAGTCAACTACTTGCATTTCTTAATGGCATAAAGATCTGAAAAATAAAGCATAGGATAGGATTCAATCAATTTATTACTATGTATAAGAAATTAGCTGAGAAAGTGCCAAAAGACTATAAATACTATGACTGGAAAATCAAACATCTGTACTCTTTAGCCTGAGATTTAAAGAAGTGAGTGTGTTTAGATATGTTTGCACCTATCCTAGCTATTACAAAATACTATGTACTCTGTGTGTGGGCTTTTCCCAGGCCTAGGCAGCAAACTCATTAGAGGTTCTCTCAGACTCATAGATAAGGTCTCAGAGTGAGACCCACCCTGGCCTGTACCAGCCAAATGCTGAAAGGCATCAGTGTGTCTTCTGGTCATTATCCATTGGGTTTATCATTTCCCCCTACTTATTTTGATATTTCTGAATTTCATTTCTCCTGGGGAATCTACCCTCTGCCTCCTTAAGCTGGAAAAAGGAAGGAGCTTTCAGCTCTTTGATAAACGAGGAAAGATTTCTCTGGGTTTCTGTCAAAGCCTGTTTTGGTTTCTTCCCAGACAGAAGAGAGTAATTTTCTTCCACCAAACAGCCTTCTTCCAACCCAAATTTGCCCTGTGATGATAAAAAATCAGATTCTCTGCCAAGTTCTACAGATACCTTCTTTGTTTTGAGCCCTGGTTTCTTTGAGAATGACCTTTGAAAAGATTGCTTTTCAAGGAGTTCAGCCCAGTTCCTCCTGCTCTCTGTGAAGTCCATTCGAACTGAGCTCTCACACTAGCTCCTCCTCTTATCCCATTTTGCCAGTGAAATAACTTCAGAGGAAAAGTGTGGAGTGGGCTCTATCCAAGGGGGGGGGCTGCTCCTCCTCTCACCAGGAGCCAGACTGCCCGGGCCTGGGGGTCCATCTCCTGCCTCTCAGGAAGGTTCTACCATCCACTATCCCTCTGCACCCATGTATCACATTTTAATTATGCTCAACTCACACCCGGTGAAAAAAGTATTTTTTTATAAAATCCAAAATTCCCTTCCCAATAGCACCCTGCTTTAGTCCCTCCCCTTCATCCTCATGTTCACTGAGGGTTCATCTGCACACACCATCTCTGCTTCCTTCCTTTCACTTCCTCTTTATTCCGTTCTATGTAGGTGTCGTTTCCGCCTCTCCACGAACACAGCTTTGGCTAAAGGTGTTAGTTAGGGAAGCACATCGACCTCCACAAGGCTCAAACACTGCAGATTCCTCCCTGGGTACTCCATTATCATTTGCTGCTGACTTTCTTCACCATCCAGTCTCTAAACATTGGGATTCATTTGGACTCTATCATGAGCCCCCCCTTTTTTTTGCCTCTGTCTACATTCTTATTCACCCCCATGGTTTTAAAGCATCCATATGTGATGACTCCTGAATAGACATCTTTAGTCTGCAACTCTTCTCTGAAAATCAGATTTACGTACTTAATTTCCTACTTGATACCTCCATTTAGATGTCACAAAAGCATCATGGCCTAAGCAAGACTTTGCTTTTCTCCCTAAATTTGAGTCATGCTTAGTTTTCTCCAGCTCAGTTTTCAGATTAGAAAGTCAGGGATTCCTCCTTATTTCTCATAATTAGTCCATCAGCCAATTCTGTCTGTTCTCTCTCCAGTGCACCTCACGGCCCTGTCTTCTTTCTGTTCTGTTTCACCGCCACCATCCCTGCCAAAGCCATTCTCGTTTCTCAGCCATTTCCCTGCACCAGCCTGCTGCCTGGTTTTCCTGAATCCCATTTTGCTGCCCTCTGCTCCACTATTCCTACTGCATCTGGAATACAGATACAAACTTCACCATATCATTCTGTCGCAGAAAACTCTTTAATCATTTGCCATTGGCCTTAAATTCTTGCCATAATCTAGAAGACTTGTCTGATTCTCTGGAATGTAAACTTCCTGAGGGCAGGTATCTCTTCTGTCTCATTCTCTGTTTTATCCCCAGTGCTGAACATCATATGTAGCACATGGAAGGCACTTAATAAATATTTATTTTAAAAAAATGAATGGCAAACATTTTACCATACTACATGCAGTTATTTTTTTAAAGTCTGTATTCCCAACTAAAATGTGAGCTCTGCAGAAATAGGAAAGAGGAGTTTTTTTCAACCCTTTATAAACCTAATAGCTGGAAAAACGTCCACCATTAATATACAAGGATTAGAAATAACAGACTGACTGCATGCAATATAATTATATCTGAAACATAGTACTGAGTGAAAGAGGTGTGAAAAAAAATTGGATATGTAAAATGTTGCCATTTTTAATTGATTTTTTGAGAGAGAAAGAGAGAGAGAAACATCGACTTGTTGTTCCACTTGTTCATTGGTTGGTGCCAGTATGCACCTGACCACGGAGGGAACCCGCCACCTTAGCATATGGGGATGATGCTCCAACCCAGGGAGCTGCCCAGCCAGGGCCCACAGTGCCATTTAAAAAAAAAAAACCTAAAAATACATGCTTGCAGAACAGCACTGTTTTGCAAGAATGCAAACAAAAAGTTACACATGAAATATATCAAAATAATTGCTTATAGAAGGGAGGGATGGACATGGAAAATAAAATAGAAAAATAACTGAAGTAAGAGAGAACAAATGTTTGTTAAATTCATCCCAGACAAATGGATTCTGCAGATGGTATGAACCTGCAAGATGAATAAGCAGAATTTTTAAGAAGTAGCCGAAAACTAAAGGAGTTTATAAAAATTCATTCATTTACTGGGGATTCCCTCTAAGATTTTGAGAATAATGATGGATACGTGACTATAATGGCTTGGTACTTTATAAAAGACAAAATCCCTTAGCACAGACAAAACAGAAAAAACTGTAATTTCCATTAGCTTCAAACATTGCAGATAAGAGTGCAAAGTTGTGCCCTGACTGCTATGGCTCAGTTCATCGAGCATCGTTCAGCAAGGCGAAAGGTCACTGGTTTGATTTGAGGTCAGGGCACATGCCAGGGTTGCAGGTTCGGTCCCTGGTCAAGGTGCATACAAGAGGCAACTGATCAACGTTTCTCTCACACAGATGTTTCTCTCCATCTCTTTCTCCTTCCTATCCCCTTTCTTTAACAATAAATAAATAAATAAAATCTTTAAAAAAAAAGAGTGCAAAGTTGTTCTCTAATTTTTAAAGGAAAAAAGTCCTTGAGGGGAGGATTCCATTGTTCTTTCCTCTTGAGCATGCTCATTAAGAATGGCAAAGTGACGGTCTCCTCAGAAAAGTGATTGCCAGGTCTGATTTTGCTGATCTCCAGAAAAGCTCCATGCTTGCCGCTTCAAACAAAATTTGTTGGAATTCATTTTAATTAGGGAAAATAAATAAATGTTATGCAGCACTTTGGAGAGAAAAAATGGATTATCCCATCAAATTAATGAGGCTAGGCATGATAAGTAGGGCACCATTGTCTTAGAATAAAACCTTGGGCTCTGCACAATGTAACACAAAGATTTTTGGCTGGTTAAAAATGCCCCGAGGTCGTTCTGTGATAGGTTCCTGGCTGAGCCAGAGCAGGCAAGGCCCGCACGTTTCCGTGCGGGGATCCCAGGCTGGTGACGCCAGCACCTACAGAGTGGGTGGGGCCAAAACAAAATTTAAAAATCTAAACAGGCAACAATGAAAAAAAAACAGTGAAAAGGCAAAATTGTAATAAATCTCATTATGATGAAATGGAAGTATTGTATCAAAGCAGGCCGACCTCACTATCACAGCCACATGTACACACAATGTAGTTAAATAAGTCATCACACGGGAAGCAAATGTCAGCGGAGATTCCATGTGCTAATTGGGCTCCTAACTCTTTTAAGGTCTATTTTTGATGCCAATTAAATTCTCAACATTTCACTTTCCTTTTTATTCTTCTTCTTTTTCCATATAGAACCATCTTTTTAGTTTACAAATTGAGGGTTTAAATACTGACCTAAATTTTTCTGGGATTAGTTTTTCTTTACGGTTTGATCACAAGCAGATTGACTTCTTTAGTCATATCATTTGGGGAAACTCTTCAAAGCATGCAACCCCGTATTATCACTGAACTATTGATAACTGCGCTTTGGACTTTTCATTTCAGGGTGTCATCTAAATGACAGTGACAACATAGTCTAGAGCAATTCTGATCTTACATATAGAGGACATTTTCATGTGTAGTCTAATCAATAACCTTCTTGAAATATTGATTCATTTTAACTATTATCAATCAGGGCTATTGCTCTATCATAGAAATAGGTCAAATTCTATAATTCTACAATCACTATTGCTATCATCACCACTACTATTTACTATTTCTTCTTTTCCACTCTGCCTTCTATACACATACCACACAACTGCACAAGCATACAAATTATGTTTCAGTGGTGTCTGGTTTTAATAACTATTAATTTCCTCATTCATTCATTCATTCAACAAAGATCCATTATCTCTCCAGGTAATCTTGTAGTTACGCAGGATCCAGAGCTGAACAAAGCAAAATCTCTACTCTCATGAAGTTTACATTCTATTACAGGAGACAGATAAGCAAACAGATGGCAATTTTCAACAGTAGTGAGTACTATGAAGAAAAAAGAGTAAGGGGTTGGAAGCGACTCGGTGGGAAGTAGGGAGAAGTTATTTTACGTGGGGTGTTATATGTTTCCTATTGTTGCTCTAACATATTACTACAAACCTAGTGGAGAAAGCAACACAATTTATTTTCTTACTGCTCCAGAGGTGTAAAGGCTAAAATGAGTCTTACGTGGCTAAAACCAAAGTGTCAGCAGGCTGTGTTCCTTCTGGAGGGTCTAGAGGAGAATCTGTCTCTTGGCTTTTTCCAGCTCCTAGGAGTTGCCTTATTCCTTGGGTTGTGGCCCCTTCCTCCATATTCAAAACAAGCAGCCTAATATCTTCAAATTTCTCTCTGACTCTTCCTGTTGGAGGAGGACGTGGCTGCTGGTTGACCCATGAGATGGACCCAGGCAATCTGGGGCTCCTCGCCCCTTCCCTTGTCTTTGGAATGCATGCTCTACCCACCGTTCCGACAGTGGGAGCTCTTTGCAAGGACACAGGCTTGAGAGAGCTGTGTGTTGTCAAGACCATTCAGAGGAAATACTGACTGAACCCCGATGAAGTATCTATGCAAACTTTTAAGATTCTGGTGAGTGGTTGTGGAGATCCACTTGTCTTGCTAAGATAAGTCTCATTTTAGTAAGTTAAGCTGCCTTGTTTATTAATCCTGCCACCTACCAATCTGGAGTGGTCTACCTTTTTCTTTGGTTTCTCCTTGCCCCCATGTATGGGGCTACTTTAATACCAACACTTACCCTCTGATAAGGTTCCCTGTGATTACACTGGGCCCACCCAGATAATTCAGGGAAATTCTCCACCTCGAGATTCTTTTTTTGAAAAAAGATTTTATTTATTGGGAGGGGGAGGCAGGGAGAAAGAGAGGGAGAGAAACATCAATGTGCGAGAGATACATAGAGCAGTTGCCTCTCACACACCCCCGACTGGGGACTGGGCCTGCCACCCAGGCATGTGTTGCTGGGAAGTGAACCAGTGACCTTTTCGTTTGCAGGCTGGCGGTCAATCCACTGAGCCACACAGCCAGGGCCATCTCAAGATTCTTACCTTACAATTTGAAGGTCTTTATTTTCCATGTAAGATAATATATTCATGGGTTTCAGAAATTAAGAATGTGGGCATCTATTGGGGCCATTATTCTGCCCACCACAGAGTGGTCAGGGAAGGTCTTTGGTGGTTTGACCATAAGCAGACACCTGAGTGATGTGAGTGAGCCGTGGGAGGACATGATGGCAGTCTCTCCCAGGAAAGAGCAAGGGCAGATGCCCTTTGGCAGGATGAACTTGAGCACAGGCCAGTGTGGCTGGTGCAGAGCAGACAAGGGGCAGGAAAAGGCAGGGTCTGAGGTCCTCGAGGAAAGCTGGGCTGGATGTGCAGGCTCTGTAGACCCTCCTAGAAAACAATTTGGGGTTTTATACAGAGTGGGATGAGAAGCTTATCAGAGGGTTGTGAGAAGGGGACAGGAATGATCTCATTAATTTCTAGAAATCATTGAACTTGTAGAAATCCCTTTCTTAGCAGAGGTTTTAGGAGCAAACATAACTGCTTCCCAGGCTCTTTGGTGCATCAGTCATTGAAGAGAGCAGTAAGTTCGGAATCAGGAGGGAACGGAGCGCGGTGTCCTTCGTGGTCTCCTCGCTCTGAGGGGCTGCGTCCGTGCTCAGTGGTCGGCGCTGACCGTGTCCGTGGGCAGGAGAGTTGAAAGCGACGCCTTCTTAGCGGGTGCCTTAGGAGAAGAGCTGAAATAATCTTGGCTCTTTTTCTTTACTTTTTTCCAACACAGGTAAAAGACGAAATGATATCTAAGGGTTGGGAATATAAGCTTTCTGGCAAAGACCTGAGAAAGTGTGTATTCCATAAAATAGTTTGTTATCTAGAATTATTTTTAATTTAATTAAAAATCACGGTGACCTTGGGACAACTGTAATAGCACAACAGTAAAAGTAAAAAGAAAAATCACTGTCATCCTGGTTGATGCCTCCCCCACCCCCACCATTAAGACAATTTAGCTACAGAAATATTTTTGTCATACTCCACTTTGTAATGTAATTTTACCCGCAAGTTAAATTGGTCTGGCATGATTTTCCTGTCACACAACCATATCGGTTGCTCTTTCGTCATCACTACTGACATTCTTCTAGGGTTTTTGACTTTAATAATTCTTTGACCTTGGCTGGCATTAAAATTAGGCTGACCAGTGTAGTATTGGAAGCATATATTTTTCCTCTTTATTTATAAAGGATTTCAGGAAGAAGGTATTTTTTTATAGTGATCTTTAAACAAAAAGGAAACCAAGGGTTTATATGAACATAACATAGCTCACTGCCTCCAGGAATCATGCAGTAATTATTTTTAAATCAAGATATTTTTTGTTTTCTCTGTGAAGCTCTTTCTTTTAAACTATGGAGTCAACAGCTTAGGACCAGAGACAACACGATTCACAGTTTTGCAGCGGCTGTCCCCGTCCGTGTATGTGGTCGGGGGCTACAGCTAACGCGGCAGTGCTGTTTGGAAAAGAACAAGCCCTCAGTGGGAATGTGCAGAAGACATCCTCACAGGAGCTCGTGGATTAAATGCTGTGTTCACAGCAAGACTCCATAAAGGCAGAGCACCAATTGGGAATTTAGGGGGCAGGGAGAGAGGAGTGAGTCTGTCTTGGCAAGGCCCATGTTGTTACAACAGAGGACTGTGGGCCAGCATAGACCACGGCCATGCTTCCCAAAATAGCTGAAGTCAAGGAAAGGGTCTAATTGCCATAATTGTAAATAAGTGGCCCAGAGAAGTCTGCATCATATCACAGGGGTTTACATACACTTAGAACATTGAACAAATTGTTAAAAATCAATTGAAGATAATAGGAAAAGTATGAATAGGTAAATCAAAGGCTGTCCCCGTGATCTTTCCCTTGAAATCTGCCGAGGATGCAGTCTGGACAACTGATGGTCAGCAGCCGCCCAGCATTGGGAGGCCATTTATGCCATCAGAGGCTTGGACATTGCGTTTTAGTTGAAAATTTCAATTATTATGAAGCCAATTATTTTTCCTCTTGGGCTAAAGGGAATTGGAAAGAAGAAGCCACACTTTAAAAACTTGACAGTAGAGATTGTGCTAGAGAGGATAGTCAAGGTAAAAAAAATGATAAAGAAAGGAGGTGGGATACAGAAAGGGGAATGGAGAAAACAGTGCATGTACAAAAAAGCAAGGAGTAGAACCAGGGAGCTTATCTTGGAGAAGCTGAGGAGAATGTGGGTTTTTCCCATGTTAGTACTTCAAATGCAGCGAATACTTAGCTGTTCTCATGAAGCTGAAAGAGACCGACCGCCAAATCCAGGTGAAAAATGAAAAACATAATCAATTTCCCAGATGTTTCCAAATATCTGGATTTTGGGCATTGAATAGATGAAACATCTCAAAAACTGACTGAGTTTTCCTGCTCTGGTTGTATATATGTTGCCATCATGTGACAGCCAAAGATTTCTTGGCACCTGTCCATAGCAAATGTTTCCAAACGGAACCTGTTTAACATGTAGTAACACTTAGGGCGGCCTCTGCGGGCACGCGTTGGCTCCGGCTCTGCCGCAGCACTGTGCCGCCGCAGTCCTTGTATATTAGAAGGAGAATGAATGTTAAGCACAGTGTCATCACCCATGAAAAGAGGTGACAGTGCTTTGAAAGATCCTGCAGAATACTTGGAAAGAATAAGAATACCTCCTTTCAGCAGCTTGTTGTTCACTGGTGCTCAAGAATTTCAAAAATCGTTTTATTTTATTCTCATCCTTAGAAAAGACTGAAGCACATCTTAAAGCTAGTAAGAACACACCTTAAAACAGGGGTCAGCAAACCCTTCCTGCAGAGAACCCGTTAGAAAATACTGGGGGCTGCCTGGGCCACACCGCCTCGGTGTTCCTTCTCTCCGCCGCCACTCCCCTGGAGGCAGCTGCAGACAGCACACGCATGGCTGAGCGTAGCTGCGTTCTAATAAAACTTCACTTACGGACAATTACATTTGCATTTCATGTAATTTTCATGTGTCATAAAGTATTTTCCCTTTTTTCTCCAACCATTTGGAAATATGAAAACAATTCTTACCTCTCAGGATGAACAAAAACAGGTGGTGAGCTAGATTTGGCCTGTGGAACATAGTTTGCTGAACTCTGCCCTAAAATATGAGCGATTTAGATGAATAAAAATACTAGAATAATGGTCAACATTTGCAGCAGGTTTAAAATGTGCCAAGTGCTCTACTAAACACTTTGTGTTCTATAGCAATTTAATCCTCAAAGCAGCTCCACGAGGTAGATACTCTCATTTCCTTCAATATACAAAGAGGAAATGAAATTGCAGAGATTTGAAGTAATAGAGCCGCTGCGTATCGTTGTGTGGATTGCTTGCTGCAGGGGGTGCTCAGTCACAGGGCTGAGTGGGGGTGCAAAAATGAGGCCACAGCCTCCTCGAGATTTCATCTGCCCAGAGGGGCACCTGTTTCTAATTTGCATGAGGTCATCGGGGTACTGTTTTAGGTAACTTGTTCAAGGCTACGTGGTCATTAAGTTGCAGGATCAGGATTTGAACCCAAGGCTCTCCGTCTAAAAATTCTGCCACGCTGTGGAAGCAATTCCTTGCACCCTTTTGAATATATTTTGTGTTTCCGAGACATTTTCTTTTTTGCTCAAATATTATTTGTTTCTTTAAATTCTCTCTCGCTCTCCAGGACTAACAGATTCAAGTACTCTAAGGCGGCTCGGTGCCTGCAATGGGACATGTTTGTCTTCAGAGCTGGTCTGTGCAGCAGTGCGTCAGCGCGTCAGCAGACACTGAGCAGCAGCAGCACCAAACATCACAGGAATGAAAACATTCTGAGGATGGAAATACTTGTTTTCTCTTCACTTCTGTCATTCTTTCCCAGTCCAAACCAAGGCACCGCCGTTCTAAAGGGGCTGAGATGCACGGCAGCTTAAACTGAAATATATTAAGTGATTTCTGCCCGTAACATTACTCAGATGGAATGGTCTCTGTTGTACCCAAAGTGATCCACTGGTTGTGAGCTCAGCCGAACAGAATGCTAACGTCACTGTCCCAACTTGCTGCATGAATTCCACTCTTCCCAGTGTTTTCTGCCACTATTTCATGGACACTCCTGTCTTTCTCCCTCCACTCTTAATGCAGGTCTTTCGCTCCCTTTTTAACTCCGTTACTGAGATGCCATTCCATATGCTCTGCCTTTTTCCAGTATTACTGTCTATTAATCTGTCATACCAACTTCACATTAATCTTAGTTTTTAAAAACCACTCCACAGTCTAGTTTGAGACCCTCTGCTGGTGTCCGGGTGTATGTGGTATCCAATACAAACTTGTGAGTCGCACACTCTAGACCCTCTACAGGGGGCCTCACATTTAGTTTTCTAGTCTTCTACTGTTCCCTCAGTGCAGTTGGTCACATGTTTCCTTCATAAATAGGCTCACTGTCAGCTTCTGAGTCCTTGCTCATGTGGCCCCACGGCCTGGAGAGCCCTGCCCACCAACCCGCCGCCCCCTGCCCCACTGTTACATCCTATTTTTACATATTCTGCCAAGATATCACTCAAATCCCACCTTCTCCAGAGAGCTTCATTCACATCCCCTCTAACATACTTTCTCCCATTCAGCTACTGAGTGTTGTTCTCAGATTCACTTAGCCTTTGTATTCTGTATACTAGAAGATTATAAACACTAGCCTATATGGCAGGATTCACGAATTCCCCCTTAGCACTGAGAATCCACTCCCTGCATCTTTTCACTTCCTATATCTAAGTAGCTGTAACTCAGCTCTGGGATCTTCCATGGAGCCGAGTGCTGGGGAGGCAGGAGACACGGTGGCCTCTGTCCGCTCCAGACAGGGTGGGCCTGAGAGCCGGTCCTCTTCATCCTCAGTCAACTGCTGTTCCCATGTCATGCTGGGAGCCAGGAATCTTCATGAAGGCTGCTTATAATTCTGTCATTTTCCACAATGTAGCCATCCCTCGGGGCTGGCAGCCTTCCTAGTGGGCTGCTTAATGTGGGGCACGGATCTGTGCTGTTGGGACGGGTCCCAGACACCCTCCCCTTTCACACTTCCCCAAGCCCAGGGAACCCGGGGAGTACAGAGGACCTTCTCGTTCCTGTCTCTTCAGGATGTGAATAGAGAATCTCCTTCCCCACGGGTTTAGGCTTTTGTAAAACAAAGACACAAAAGCTTGTGGTTTGCCGGCTTCCACTCTATTGTGTGCCTCTCCTGAATGAATGGAGATCCGATCTTATGCTGGAATGGGGTGGGATGGGAGAGGTTTGGGGGAAAAGTAGGAAAAAATGAAAAATAGAGTAAGGGAAGTAAGTGACTGTTTCAAAATAATAACCGTTTCTAGGCATTTTTTGTCGTTTTCAACAGAGCCTTGCGCAACGTTGGTGATAGTGCAGATGGAGCTAAGACTGTCTCATGTAACTCACTGAGCTCCTTATTCACATTTACAGTGAAAACAACAGGAGCCTCCATTTCTAGCATTAGAAGTTTTAAAATGTATTCTTTTGTTTTGTTTTAATGTTTCCTTTTACAACTGGATTGGGCTTAACTAACACGGTTCCAACTTAAGCAAAACGTGTCCTCTTTCGCATAGGTGCTTTATCTACTTAATACAACATCCTAGTCTATAGAGAGGCGTGAGGAGGAAAGATGGAATCTGTTTACAGAGAAGAAACTTGGGCTCTTAATGACATCAATAGGTAAGTAGGTGGTGGTGAAGTCTGTGCAGGTAGAATTCCCTCTGTTTGCCTAAGTCCTCAGCATGAGTCATTTGCAAACACTGTCCACTTAGGCTCTGCCAGGAACATTCCAGTTTGAGTATCTTGCTTCATCGAGATGAATCCTAGGTATGTCTGTTGGGTTTCAAAGGAAACTTACACACAAAATGTCCCCAGCATCGACAGTGGGATTCTTCTGCATCAGCCTTAAATTAAGGACCAAGAAGGCGAAGGCAGCAGAGTGATAGTGCAGGCACTGGGGCCAGACGCTCTGCTTGGGTTAACAGCTTGGCTTCGCTGTGGGACCTGGGCTGGACACTGTGCTTTCACCTCTGGGGCCTCTAGTTTCTTCTCTGAAAAACACGGGAGAAGTATGATGTTACTGTGAGACTATTGTGAGGAGTAAATTAGTTTACATGTCCACTGCCTAGAGTACTGCCAGGTACCTCGTAAGCACAATTTAGTGTTAGCTATTATTATGATCAGATCTGTGTTCTCTTTTGTTTTTTCTCCTGCCATTTCTTTCCTGCTCACACCTCTTTACCCCAGAAAACCACTGAAAAGAACCTATCTAAAATTCTTTAGTTTATCATTCTGTTCAAAATAATTGGAACTACAAGAGTGACTTACTATGATCTGTCATTTTAGGGGAGACTCTGTGGTCTGCTTAAAGCCGTTGCTCTGAAATGGGTGGCACTTTCTGGTTTTTGTGTTCCATCCAGGCCTTTAGGTAACTGGGTTTCCAGTCAGTCTGTAATTGTATCACTTTAAGCATGTCAGATGCAAGGAAGGAAGAACTGACTTAAACATTAAAAGCATGTACAGGGCCCGGCACAAATAATGCCCTGCTTTATTATAAACTCTTTTATTACAAAATCATAAACATGTAATTCTGTAAAATAACAATATCACACTCAAGCTCACCCTATGACATTTTAAGTAAAATGTTCAAATTAAAACTATGCTTTATTACACCCATATTATTACCCTACCAACCACACTTAAGCAGGTGTTCCTTCTACCAGACCCAGTATATTGGTTTATATATACCTGGCAGTCTGCAAGCAGAACAGACCCCTGGGTCACTTTAATTCAGTAACTCGACAGTGTCATCAAGGTTTCTTTCCATCTCTCCTCTTTGCCCACCACAGTGGTGGGTTTACCCTGGGGCTGGCTTACCATGTGGTGGGAATCTGGCTGCTAACAAATTCTCAGCATGCTAGCTTTCACATGTATCCTTGGAGAGAGCAGGAGAGGTGGTCATTTCCAGAAGCTCTCAAATAGCAACAATGCTTCTTCTTGAAGTAACAGAAAACATCTCCTTCTCCTTTGTAAAAACAAAGACACAGATCAATGGAACAGAATGGAGAGCACACAAATAAACCCACGCATATAAGGTTAATTAATTTACAATACAGAAGCCAAGGATATACAATGGGGAAAGGACAGTCACATGCAAAAGAATGAAACTGGATCACGATCTTGCACCATACACAAAAATTAGCTGTTTTCTTTTAGGCACATAAACAAGATAAGAAACAATACAGGTCGGCTCTGAAGGCACCACTGCTATGCTTGTTTATATATGAGGTTGATGTGTGTTATAAAATGCTTCTAGGTTTTTAGAGAAGCAAAAATTCTTGGAAGGCAGCCATTTATTTTACCCAGTTTTATAAACCAGGGATTTTACAGTCTCTTTCCAGCCCCACCTTTCACCACCTCCTCACTCAAACCTTTGACTTCTCCAATCTAGTAAGTTATTTGTGAGCATCGGACCCTTGGCTGTGAACCTCCTCTGAAGTGCTGCCACACCCTCTGTGCCTGGCAAACTTACTCAGTTAACTCGTGCAGGAAATTTTATTGAGCGCGTAGTCCGTGCAAGGTGCTGGGGATACACAGATAAACAAGACTTATCCTGCCTTCCTGGCACTAGGGTCTTGTGGGGGGGGGGATGGGCACTGGTCTTGTGAATCTGTAGTCAGACATCAGCCCCTTTGGGAAGCCTTCAACTGCCTTCCCTGTGTGCTCTGCTCACTCCATCACCGTTGCCTGAGGCTCTTTTAGCAATGTATACATACCTTTGAAAATTCCCTCCTGGTATCAACTCTTTTTACCCTTATCTCTTCTACAAAGCTAAAAGTTACCTGAAAATTGGGCTCCTCCTTTGTGTCCTGTGTACCTAGAACACTGCGGGGAGGGATGCCACTGTCTTAATATTCACTGAAGGACTGAGTTTGGTGTGGGGTAGGGACATTAAGGCTACAGTGAAATTGCAGACCCTTCCTAAAGGTCATGGCACCTTAACATCGGTTAGTTACTGAAAAAAAGGTTAGTTAACAGGTAGAGAAGATGAGGAAGGCACTTTTAAAGTCTCCTCCTTATGACGGATTTATATTATTAATGAAACAGAGGTATGTAGGAAGTAAATGTTTACTTCCTCCTCTAGAAATGCCTTCCTTTCTTATTAATTAAGTTGTATATGGTACATTATAAATCTCCCAATGCTTACTCCATTCATTTCGTACATACTAATGAGGGCGAGCCTATGAGTGTGGTGGTGGTGGTGGAAATCATTTACTCAGCTGTGGGAAAAATAATATCAGGACTCAGACCCCCTGATGACTTTGCACACAGTTTTTAAAAGATTTATATTAGCATGCTAATTAAGTAGCTGAGTGCATTAAATAAAGAGACGCCACTGCAAATGTTATAAGTGATTCTTTGTGTTTCTCCACTTAGCATCTTCTAGGTGAGGGTAAAGGGCAGACCCATTCTCTACATCTCTTCCTTCCACACATTATTTACCATTTTCAAGTTCTCTGCATTCATCAATGGTCAATCACAGAGAATTTTTGTAGTTCCCAGTAGATATAGAAAGACTAATTTTGCCCTGGCTGGTGTGGCTCAGTGGATTAAGCACTGGCCTGTGAACCAGGGTGTCACTGGTTTGATTCCCAGTCAGGGCACATGCCTGGGTTGTGGGCCAGGTCCTCAGTCGGGGGGTGCTTGAGAGGCAACCACACATTGATGTTTCCTTCTCTTTATCCCTCCCCCCTCTAAAAATAAATAAAATCTTAAAAAAAAGACTAATTTTGATACCAGATGCCACAGCTATTCTTTTCTTCTTTACACTATGTGTATTTAACATTTAAAAATGTGGGTGATAGTCTCATTAGCTAAGAGATGATGAATGTATTCTGAAAACATATCCTCAGATTTGATGATTGTGCCTACATTATTTACTAACTTCTAAAAGGAGAGAAAAGGGTGTGATAGGTCCCTGAGTCCTTGTTTTATCTGCAGGAAATGATTTGTGCCCTTCCTGGAAGTGAAATAGCATTATTTTCTACAAGCCCGCATGCTTAGTCAGCTCTTTTTGCATCCTGCTTATTATAGCTAATGATGGCAGAACAGAAACACAGCAATATTAATTTCACAGTACATCACCTACTATTTTATTTTTTGAATGTCAGGTCAAACAAAATTTTTCTTTTAAATCATAGGGAAAGCATTTGTGTGTGTGTGTGTGAGAGAGAGAGAGAGACAGAGAGAGAGAGAGGGAGGAAATATGTAAAAATGACTTTTAAATTATTTCGTAAGGGTATGGAAATGAAACAATCTTTCTACAAGAAAGCAGGTGACATAGTGTGACAGTTTTCTATCTTCCCCTTTGTCTCTCTGTAGGCGGGCATAAAAATGGAGGAACAATCCATGATAGGCCAGTGCCAGTGGATTGATTAATTGGTTGGGTGTGTTTGTCTGGATTGTGGCTGGACCAAAACCTGGAACTGAGGGTCAGAAATGGGCAATGTCTTGGCCAAGGTCACACAGCCAGTTAGTGGCACAGCCAAGATCAGACTGTCAGCTCCAACTGCCAGTTTGGATTGTCTTTCTACTAGAGAAAGAAACACAGTTACAAAAGTTTTCCGCTTTCTTTGCTTTCCTTATTACTTTCTCCACGTGTTCCTACATCTGTGTCTTGATACTCTATATATTGGTAATAACAAAAGATCTCACTTTTGTTTTCATTTCTAATTTTTCTCGATGCATCCAGTGTTTCCCCACTGGGCTCTCAGCTAACTTTTCCCACCCTTTCTTGTCAATATTCTGTTCCTGGGGAGCTGGGTTTGTTTTCTGTGTTTTCCTGGCTGAATCAACACAGCAGGAAGAGTTGAGTGCTGATTTTGTCTTTTTTTTTTTTAACCATGAAAAGTAGAGAGAGGTACGGTGGTGGGGAGGGAAATTTTAAATAACGGTAAGACACTGTTCCCTCCCTTTTATAAAAGGTGGGTTTTCTCATTGGACCAGTGGACCTGCCCTTCTGACCCTGGATCAGATCACGTGCTTTCAGTGTCTCACCCAGTGGCCCCTCCCGGAGGCTGTCACCTCTGCTGAGGAGGGGTGAGGGGAAGCACTGAAAGGGGAGGATGTATCCAGCAGGTCTTGGAGGAAACGTAATGTACCGCTTAGGAGCAAACTGTCAAGACTTGATGCCTGGATCTTCCGCAGGGCCCTGTTTGAACAAGTTTCCTTCTCCAGGGTTGGGGTGGGAGAAGGCGTTCACGCTCCTGGGAGGGCGAAGGGGGAAAATGGTGAGACCCAGACAAGGCATTGGGAACTCGGCCAGCTGGTCTTAGTCCCAGTTCTGCTCTACTCGTCGGAAAGAACTACAGTTCCAGACTAGAAACTGAGGCAAACCCCAGCAACCCAAGGGAGCAAAGGTCCTTCCACTGATTCCACTGCCCATTGGCTGGAGGCTCTGAGCTGACTTTTGCTAAGGACTACTTCCCAGTGGAGCAGAGCTGAGCCTGTGGAGTAAAGGCTTCACCTAATACTGCCAAGTTGCCTTTGGCTCGAAGTTGCTTCACCAACCAGCTGATGCCAGTGCCTTTACCGCATCTCTATGTATGTCTTAACAGGGACCCCTCCCTTCACTTGCATACTTTGCCTCCCGGTGCTCGAGCTGCTGCCCTGCCCTATTACCTACACCACTAAAGGTTCTGGGCTCCTCCTGTTAGGCGCACAGAAGGTTTTCATGCTCCCTAAAACAGCCTTCCTTCATCTCCACACTGTAAACCCTTAGTTTCAAAGCCATTTTCTGTATGTGCAATTAAAAAAATGTCAGCACGGGCCGTTCCTGCCTTCTCTTCAGACACAAACCCCGCCTTGATGTAGAGACAGACAGTATCATACTCGAGAGCTGCAGCCCTCCGTGGATCCTCAGGGGACTGGAAGGTCTTGTCCCAGACGGGCTCACAGGAAGCCTCTGGAGAGCATTTCCACGTCGCCCCGGGCGCAGACTCCCAGCCCCAAGCTTGGTCCTCAAGTCTTGGTCACCCACCACGCTAGGGCCTCAGCCCAGCCGCTCCCGCTGTGAAAGCCACGCGGGCCCGAGAAGAGGTGAACGGTGCGTCTTCCCACGCCAGCATCATTCTGCGTGAACGGGCCCATGGGGTTTAATTGAGTCCGCTCCCTTTCTTGCGTTCCTCCCACGGGGATGAGAGATGAGAGGGAGAATGAGGCTCGCTATTATCATGCAGAGTGACAGGGATAAGAGGAGGTAGGGCCTAGGGTAAAGATTCATTTTTCTTGTTGCCATATTTCTTTGCTTGTTATAGTGCTTTGCACCCTAGAGCTCTTGTCAGTGACCCATTTTGTGAATGGAGACATTTCTGCTTTGAAGTCATAATTTAGCCTGCAAGAGCTGCTAAAAGAAGTACTTTTAAACTCAGATCTGAGCACAGGCTGGGCATTTTAAGTCACCTCCAAGCACTTGGGTAAATTGCAAAGAATAGAGTCTTTTTACCTCAGGGAGTCCATTTTAACTTACTGCTCTTGTTCTCTGAAGATAGTTTTCCCAAACATTTTCTCCCCTTTGCTTTCACTGCACATTCTGACTTAGATTATACAAATTAGCCCTGTATGATTTGTTTATGATATTTAGTTTGCTCTAAATTAACTTGCGACTACCTTATCATTAACCATCTAGCTAAACAAGAGTTTTAAAAATTAGCCTATGGAAAGCCTCAGGAAACACTGTATTTTTTCCAAGACAATTATAATTACTGTCAGCATTCCATCTTCTTAAGCCTTCTGGAGAGGATATGGCAGAAGGGACAAGAATGTGGACTCTGGCATCCATAGGCCCGTCGTCAAATTGTTCCTTAACCACTGATCAGCTCTGTGGCCTAGGGCAAGCTGCTTAACCTCTCTGTGCCTCAGTTTCCTCAACTGTGAATGGCAGTGCAATTAATAAGTTCCTCGCAGAGTTGTTGCCAGTAGTAAATGAGTTAAGATACCCAAAGACTTTAGAAAGGCGCTTGACACATAGAAAGCAAAATGTAAATATATTTTCTTCTTATTAAATTGTCTTCTAAATGGGTGACATTTCAATGTTTGATGGAGAGAGACATACACGATGGACCACGAAAACACATATTTGTAAAAGCAGGTATCTTTTTCTTTTATGGTTGGATTAATTATAAAATGGCTTTTAGAAGCAGATCGGATTTAATACAATGGCGTTCCTCGATTTAGTCACCGAAAGTGTTTTGCATTTTGTTAAATACAATCAGATGCTTTATCTATTTAAATCTTCTGGGTCTTATAACAATGCTATTTTGAATCTCATGTTTTAAAGGCTGAACAGAAATGCCTTCAGTGTGTGCGTGTGCATAATACAACCCAGCTGACTGAATGGGGTGTATTAAGAGGCCGGCCAGCCCTTCCGGTGGCTCCCTTACCGCCTTCCCCACCTTCCCCACACACTCTCAAGAGGCGTATGTCGCACGTGTTGTGCAAACCCTACAGAAGAGAAAAATGATAAAAACACATCTCTGTCTCCATATGTTATTGCTTTTTCTACACACTGAGCTTTCAGGATAACTATCTTGTTGTTAAGTTTGCCCATTGCTGACAAAGCTATTCAGAGATAAACAATACTCTCTGCTACTTGATAGGCTGCCAAATTTCCCTAAGAGGATTTTTCTGGAACCCCCTGAAAGTCCCTTTGTTGCAATCCACAGAAAGTCACAAGAGAATAGCTGAACTGTGCAACTGAGTGTTATTACTCATACACACGTATGTACATGCATGCACACACAGAGTGTTGGTCCCTCATTCCTGCACATTTTTTTCTGGGGTTGGTTAGAAAGAAATTTGGGGCTAAGTCTGCTTGTTTGGAGCCGTGATTGCTTTTCCTTTCCAGGAGTTCAAACATGTTCCAATCATTTCTTAATATCCACAGTATGTGTTCAGCAGGGCTCTGTTATCAGACTCATTTTACTGCTGGAAAGTCCAAGGAGAATTCCAGGGATTTGGCCAAGCTTGGGATAAAAACAGATTAATCACCTGGTAGTCACAATTCAGCCACGTGGACTGAATCAGCTTTTTAATTGTTCGGGAGCCACCGAAGGGAATGTTGTGTGATTTGAATAAAGGGAGGGGGATGTGGGGAGGAGTCCGCAGGGTCTTGACCTGGAGGCCCCGAGTTCTGCCTCCAGCACTGCAGTGCAGGTCAGGCTTTCAGAGCCCACAGATCTCCTTCCTTTCTCATAAGTATCGCGTGTAATCTCATGTTGATTTTTATGAGCGCCTGGATAATTGTCTCCAATGGAAGGGTAGGGGCCCCGTCAGGAGAATGCTTTACTAATTGCTGTATTCTTAGTACCTAACCCAGGACCTGCCTGGCACACAGTTGGTGTTTGATATATAATGACTGGTTGAGCACTTTCCTTTTTGTGCGTATTTCTTGTGCCAATTTTCAGTGTCCTCTGTAATACTACTGACTCAGTTCGTGCTGGCTGGCACTAGACATGATAGGAGTGGTAGGAATTACCACATAATCCTCTGGGTAGACAGGGAGGTGTTCCATCAATCAACACCTTAACAAGAATGTGGTAGATTAGCACCATATACTTATTTTGTACTCCATGCTAAAAATGGAGGGAAAGTTGCCTAGAGAGCTTCCAATTCCAGCTGGCAAGATGAATCTCACACACATGTCATTATTAAATGCTCATTTAAAGCAGCATCAACAACAACAAAAGCAAACCTGAGATTGATTCTAGGAGAAGTGGAGTTTCAGAAAACAGAAGGATTAAGATGTTCCAGAATGGACAGAAAAGGATCATCTGCAGCTGGGAGTCAAGCAGGAGACGCATAGGGTTGGGATGGACCACCGGCAGAAGCAGGCCTTTCTGTGTGGGCGGGGGAGCCTCAGGAGCACAGACGTGGGGGCTGGGACAAGCGCTGCTGTGTGAGGAGAAGTGAGGCCACCGGCTTGGTTGGAGTGGAGAGTGCTTGACTGACAGAGACAATCGAGACCAGATGATGGAGACCCTGACGTGTGGTCTGTGATTTTGATGCCACACCTTACTCCAAGCTAGGCACGCTGGGATGTTTGCAGCCAGGGTAGGAGAGGCTGGAGCAAGAGACAGGGCTTCATCCTAGCGCTTCCACTCCAGGCCCTGCTCTGGATTTAGATTCCACTACAATCAACACTCGGTGTTTTGACTTAAAAGTCTCCTGTGGATGAGCTGACTAATCTCTCTATGGGGGCCGTGGTTCTCAAACTTGGGTGTGCATTGGAATCCCTCAGGGATTTAAATGCTGATTCCTGGGACCTGTCTCCTGCTCCACCCCCAACCTCTGATTTAGTAAATTAGACTGGGACCTAGAGCTCTGCATTTTTGCAAAACCCCAGCATCCTCCATGGACTGTATTTTGTGAATACTGCCCTAAGGAGAAAGTGGTCTAAGGAGCGGTAATAATCTCAGAAGATGGACGGCCAGAAAAGGCCTTGGTAATAGAAGCAAACTGCACCATAGCCACTGTGACACTGTTCTTTGATGAGATTTAAACACTGCAAGACACTCTTCTTTCCCATCACTTGGGAGTTTGCTTTAATTTGATGAGTAAGATGCTATGGAAATGATCCACTTTCCAGAAGCCGCGAAGTGAAAATCCTACAGCTCTCTTTAATCCAAGGACATCCTTAAGAGCAGTCACTTGAATTTATGCTTTGCTATCAGCTGGGCCCAGAGTAGCTCATTTTAAACTACAATTAGTAACAAATTATAGTCAGACTGACTTTCAAGAGAGATGGCTACATTCTGCTAGGAAACAATTTACAGGATCAGATTGGTGCTGCCACTAAATCAAACAAACTCATCTGGCTCCTGAGACTTGGGTCTCCCAGCCCTGCGCAGTCTGCACGTTGGCTTCTTAGCTCTGGGCTTTGGTATTCTCATCAGTGTTCCCTCAAACAGCAGGCCTGATCTGCTTGGGGAGGGCGCAGAGAACTCAGTGCAAAAAATGCAAGGGTAAAGGTACAATACATAAGGTACATACTCCTTTCACATCTCTGGACGGGAAAACCGCTGGTGAATGCCGTAGTGCGCGACCTGGTTTCTTCCGCTGCGTGATGTAGCCTCTGAATCCTTACTGGGGCGTAGAGAAGACCGCTCCTAAAAAGCTGGGGAACTCTCCTCTCATTTAATACATATTGAAGACAGGCCGAACAGGACAGAGTGAAATCATGCCGCTGGGTTCGCCACAAAGTCGCACCATTTGAGAGTGAAGCCTGGAGCGCCGTCAGCTGCTGTGGTCTGGGACAGAGCTGGGATGTGGGGTGCACAGGTGGGTCCGGCTTTGAATGAGCCAAGGGAGCCTCCTCAGAGTTAGAATTGAGAAAACTGTAAAGACGTATTTCATTTCTTGTAGCTAAGGGGCGAGAAGGCCTCCATGATACTTCACTTCACCACAAATCTTTATTTTCTTTGTGGTTTTCATTCTCCTGTGGTTTTATAATGAGAGCACAGCCATTTTACCTGAGATAAAAACAAAGGAAAGAGCCTTAATAGCGAAGGAAACATATTTTAGGACTAATCTCACCCCCCCCCGCCTTTTTTTTAACCTGCCAGCAAAAAATGTTTACATTTATTTTATGTGATACTAGCTTGATAGAGTCAAGCATTCATTAGGGAATGCACAGAGCCATCTGTCTTCAGGTTAAATGAGTTCAGCGCAGATGCTGGGCGCTTCCCTGCCCAAGCGCAAACACCTCTAATACCTGGAGGCAGGGAGAGCAAGTCCCCCACTTTTGCTAATCTCCAGCAAAAGGCACCCAAGGCAGCCCTCAGCTGGCAGGAGGACGGACAACCTTCCACTCTCCCAAGGACAATGCAAGACAGGGAAAGAATGTTGTTGAACTAAAAGAAATTTGAGTCAAACGCCAACACCCTTTTCAAAAATGCAAAATATTTTGTTTGCTTAGAATCTCTGTTCAATACGAGGTAGTGAACGGATGGGTTGCTGGTGGTTCTCCAGGACCACCCAGTTTCTCACCATCACCCAGCTCAGGATAAGGTGAGACCCCTATCTGAAAAGACATCTTGCATGCTTTCTTCTTTTATTTTCTTTCTTTGACCTCTCTCCACTCACCCCTGAATCACTGACGAGTTAGCTGTCTTCAGGGGACCTAGAGACACATGCAGTGTCTTCATGCCCCATGATACACACCGAGGAAGAAACCAAAACAGGCCCTGGGCCACCAGGCTCCCACGCTCTTCAGAGGTAGAGGGAGGAAAGCTGCCTTCACCATCCTAAGCTGGGCCCCTGGGAATCCACTGACGATGGGGTGGACATGCCCATTCTGAACACTTGGTATTTCTTTTTCACTCCCTCATATACGTCGTAACGAAATTTCTGACCCAACAGTTTCCTGGTTTCACCAGTGTCAGGTACCAAAGATACGTGCTCAACATCTCCCGAGAATCTAGATTTTGAAACTGATGCTCCCTGGGGCATTCACAATCTACATTTCGATGTGTTATCAAAAATCCAATTACGTGGGCTCTTTCAGGAACCTGAGGTCAGGAGCCCGCCCGGAGGAAAATCCGTGTGTGATAGGGATCAGCTTGAACTTCTCCCGTGTGCTCCTCTTCCATCTGCCCACCTCTCTTCCTCTCGGCTCGAAAGCAAGCAAGATTGAAACCAAAGAGGAGGAAACATTTCCAACCTCCGTGAAGCACTGTTAGTGTGTGGTGTTGAACTTCTTACCGAGCTACCACTTGTTGAGTGGGGTTCAGTTGGTTGCATTTTGTGTCTTCCTGCACCCTCTGGGACGGGGACCTCTAAGGGAATCAGAGGGATGCTTGTCACGCTACCTGCCATCCTGCTTGACGACTATCATTCCTTTGTTTCATTGACTTCTTTTCTCTTCCTCATGTATGGGTCAGTTCAGTTCTTCACGGAATTGACAGGTTCATGCACCCTAAACTCCTGATTCTGCAAGTGAGGATGAGGTGACCCTGGAAGCTTGATTGGCATATGTACACAACTACCTGTGTTCCCCTCTTGATCCTCTGTCCTTTTTGTCTGGTGTTGCTATGTGTATGTGGTATGTGTTTTTGTGTGTGTGTGTAAGAGAGAGAGAGAGGGAGAGAAAGAGAAATAGTGAGCACACTGATTATTATTGGGCTCCTATTATAGGCTAGAAAAGAAGCTGTTACACATATCTTATTTGAACATCATATCAGCCGTGTGAACGAGATGCTACCTACATGTACCACAGGGAGAAATGAAAGCTCAAAGAGGTTATTTGTTCAAGATTTCACATCTGGGAGAAGCTGGGATCAGGATCCACCTCAGGCTTGGCCCAGGACTGTTGCTTTATATCACATTGCTAGGGCTCTGTGTGGAGCACTGCCCAGGTCTCAGAAGATGGGCAGCTGCTTTGCACATGGGGGATGAGGGGTGGCCTGGAGGGAGGCAGCCCATGCCCTCAGGGGATGTGTGCCTCACCCCTGTGCTTGATGCAAGGGGAGGGGCTGTATGTATATGTGTATGTTCCGAAGGACAGCAGCAGGTGACAGGTAATTCTGCTGCTCAGCAGGCCACTGCTCCTAAATCACCTGCCCTACTTCTCTCCTTTCCATTTTGAGGATATTTTTCCCTCTGTAGTGACATTGGGAGGAAAAGGGATCTCGTGGAGGTGTTAAGGATAATGGCACTAGTGTCATGGTCCATTATTTGCTGTCTGATTGCATAGATGCTGCCAGGGACCTGGGTGAGGCTGGGGAGGGGGAGGGAGAGGGAGAGCAGGCATCTTGCTGTCTTTAGAAGGATGAAAGTCTCAGATTACCTTACCTGTTGGTACATACCACACAGAGAACTTTGTTTCCTGGGCCCTGTGGCGGAGAAGGTGCTCTTGGGGAAGCACTTCCATTAAATTTTCTGGGCATTCCTTTAGAGGCTGGTTTTCTTTCTGGTGGTCCTCTGAATAGAGGTGCAAAGGGAATAAACAAGAAACGAATTTACGATTATTGACCAGGTGGAGTATATTAGGATAACACTCTGTTTTTCCTGCATTTTTTCAGAACCAGATAATAGGTGCTTCCTCTCTGCCAGGAAGAGCTGACTCAGACCCTCTGCATGGGTCCACTAAGGCCATTTCTGTGAGAAAAATGTTTAATGAGGACTTCTCTTGGAGGAAAACCTCTGAAAAGGAAAGTCTGTAATCTAGCTAGGACATAATTTCTTCTTTTCTTTTTGCTTGCTCTATGCTTTCATTCATTACATTTCATTCATTACATTTATAGTCCTATTTGTATTTTAAGACATTGGGACTATAATTAATCCCATTTTTTTTTATCTCTAGGGATTTCACGTTAGCTCATTTTGAGATGTTAAACTGCCAAAACCTTGTTTTTCCATCTTTCCAAAGAAGGATGGCAATTCCAATATGGCTGCAGAGTAGCTGGAAGCCACGCCTACCTGCTCCCTTCCCCAAACTGGATTTATAGCTAAGTTATAGAGCAATTGACCTGAATAACCAGATGAATTCTGACTGAACTGAAATATTATAACCAAGGATTTACAGAAGAAGCTACACAGAGATTGGTAAGAAGGTCATAGATGCAGAAAGGGCTGCTCCCCCCGTCACCCATGTGCAGTGAAAAGTCAGAGAGCCTTCTTCGCTGTAACACTCCCTCCCCCCAGGAGCTTGGGGTCTCAGCCTCATGCAGGGATTCCCAACCTAGAGCAACAAAGATGAGAAGAGGAGCCCATATAGCACCTGGTGGTGAAAATCAGTGGGAATTCAGTCTGCCTGGGAGAAAAGGGAGTCTGCTACAGACCCAGATACCACTTCTGGGGATGAGCACTCCTATTGTTACAGCACCAGCCTGGAGGGATGTGCTGCCTAGTTCCCCAACTGCTGGTGAGGCCACTCTGCCATGCTCACGTCCTGTGGAGGGGTCTGCTGGCTGTGCCCAGCAATGACTTTTGGGGCCTGTCAGAAATGTGTGAGAGATAGAGATGGGAAGAGCCAGATGATCTGATCCAAGTGCTTTTATTTGAAGCTGCACTGCAGGCGGGCTGAATCTGGGCAGACTGCAGCAGTGGAGGGAGGCAAGAATGGGGTTTTTAAAAGAAAAAGTGCAGGGTCATGGGGGAATAAGGGAGGGGATAGTCTCTTGTTCTTCTGGACTGTTGCCTCAGGGTTTCAGGATGTGAGTCAGGACAGTGGGTTAGGTAAAAGGCTGGGCTGTTCCCAGGGGCAGGAAGGTCAGTCAGACCACTGGGCATTGTGGCTGGTGCCAAATATCTATTGTGCAAGATGGGAGAGAGTTTTGATTAGCCATGAGCTATCAAATGAGTTCAGATAACTGAGTCATGAGCAGTCTAGTGGGTCAGAAAAGCTGGCCTGACCGTTTCAGGGCCCTCCTGTTCTGGAGAGGATCTTGGCGGAGACTCAGACAGTGACTGAACTGTGTGGCTTTGAAAAGGAGACTGGTCTCCCCCACCTTGGGAATGCAGATGGGGCACCCCCTACCTGTTGAGTCATTTGGCCAGCTGGCCCTGCTGAGCTCAGTCACACAGGGGAATCAGAATGCTTTCTGGGAGAGCAGGGGCTTTCAGAGCATGTCTCCTGGAGAAGCTTTTGTCTGGGAATCAGACAGGTGGGTGCTGGATTGTGTGGCTATATTGTAGGGTGATGGAACTCCTATCTCCCATGAGCTCATCCCAACCTACCCCGGGAAGGGGAAAAAGCACCACCCTCCTGCTACAGTTTGCAGGCACCAGCCCCAATAGGAGACTGTTTGGATCTGCCCTTCCAAGTCCTGGATAACCTACCCTATCAAGCTCAGTTCTACAGTGGGGAAGGGAGAGCTACTCACAGCTGGGGCATTCAGAGTGGGAGTCCCTTGGAGGCTATTGTCTGGGACTGGGGTGAAGTGCTTAGTTCCTCCTGTGGGCTGGGCCAGCATTACCCTCAATGAGAGATTGTTTTGATCTGTCCTCCTGAGCCCAGTGGCTTCACCCCACTGAGCTTGCTCCTACACAAGGGACAGCAGGTTGCGCCCAACCTGAATCTGTGGCACACCCTTCCTGGGGGAACCAGAGTTGGGAACTCGGGCAGAGACTGGGTGGTTTGGCTCTGTGGTAGGTGCTACTTGCCCCTCACTGAGTGCCTTACTATGAAACCCTCAAGCTAGGGACCCTGTAGCCCTGTCCTTCTGACCCCAGTTACCCTGCCCTACTGAGCTCACAACTTGTGGAAGGGTCTGTGGATTTGGGCCAGCCTGGGCCCACTCTATAGTCTTTTTTTGGAAGGTGTTGCAGGAAGACTAGGAAACCTCAGGGGGAGGCAGAGTAGCTGACAGGTGGAGGTGAACCTCAGGGAGCCTTGACCCTTTTACAAATCTGCCCCCAGCTCTAAACTGGGAGGCCAATCCTTGTACACAGATTGCCTCCCCATGCCCAACACACCCAGGCCTAGTAGATGCAGTCACAAACAGTGAACGGTGTGATAGCTCCCAACAGGTAGCCCAAGGCCAGATACATATAACATCTGATATCAACCTGTACCTGAACCCCACCCAAGTAGACCCAGAACCAACACAGCCAGTGGTGGGCTTCAGAACACACAAGAGCTTGACTCAACTAGCCACACAAGTGGCACACCTAAAGGGGGATTCCAGAAAGCGCCAGACTCTGTGTGGAGCAACTTCACCTTGGGGTGGTTTGGCGGCGACCGGGAGGTCAGCCCCTGCACAGCATCTCATACGTGGAAATCAAGGTTTACCCTTATAGTCAGCCAGACTGAAGGGTTAACTTCACCCAAGAAAGGGCCAACTGCGTTTGTGACTCCACTATAACAGGATGGTGCACATTCCTAGAGCACAGAGCTCAGGTGATCTGAAAGATTGTGTCTCTGAGCGTAACAGGAAACCTTTATGATAAAGTCATCATAACAAGTTTGAGAGTCATAGCAGATCTACCTAATGCATAGAACAACATGAGGGAGACAAAGAAACATGCCCCAAATGAAAGAACAAGAGAAATTCCTAGAAAAAGAATGAAATGAAATAGAAGCAACCAAAATACCACATGTAGAGTTTAGAACAATAGTTTTAAGGATACTCAAGGACCTTAGGGGAAGAATGGATGATTTCAGTGAGAATTTAAACAAAGAGATAATAAGCATTAAAAAGGACACAGAAACCATAGAAAAGAACCAGTCAGAAATGAAGAACACAATAACTGAAATCAAGAATACACTAGAAGAAGTCGACAGCAGGTTAGATGAAGCAGAGGATTAACCAGCAATTTAGAGGACAAGTTAACAGTAAGCACCCAAATAGAGCATCAAAAAGAAGAGAATTTTTAAAAATGGGGAAAGTCTAAGGGACCTCTGGGACAACATCAAGCAAAACAACATCCACATCATGGTGGTACTGGAAGGCAAAGAGATTAAACAAGAGATAAAGAATCTGTTTGAAGAAATAATGGCTGAAAACTTCCCTGACCTGGTAAAGGAAAAAAATTACACAAGTTTGGGAAACACAGACTCACCAAAAAGATGAACCCAAAGAGGCCCACCACAAGACACATTATAATTAAAATGCCCAAGATTAGCCCCGGCTGGTGTAGCTCAGTGGATTGAGCGCAGGCTGGGAACCAGACGGTCCCAGTTCGATTCCCAGTCGGGGCACATGCCTGGGTTGCAGGCCAGGTCCCCAGTGAGGGCCATGTGAGAGGCAACCATACATTGCTATTTCTCCCTCTCTTTCTCCCTCCCTTCTCCTCTTTCTAAAAATAAATAAATAAAATCTTAAAAAAAATGCCCAAGATTAAAGACAAATAGAGAATCTTAAAAGCAGTCAGAGAAAAGCAATTAGTCACTTACAAAGTAGCTCCCATAAGGCAGTCAGTAGATTTCTCAACAGAAACACTTCAGGCCAGAAGGAAGTGGTATGAAATATTCAAAGTGATGAAAAGCAAGGACCTAGAACCAAGAGTACTCTATCCAGCAAGGTTATCACTTAAAATTGAAGGTGAAATAAAGAGCTTCCCAGACCAATGCATAATATATTTGAGTTTATTACCACCAAACCAGTATTGCAAGAAATGTTAGAGGGATTGCTTTAAGAAGAAGGAGGAGGAGGAGGAGGAGGAGAGGAAAAAAAGAAATCACGACGAACATATGTAAAATAACAAAATAGCAATTAATAACTACTTATCAATAATAGCCTTAAATATAAACAAATTGCTCCAATCAAAAGACATAGGGTAGCTGAGTGAATAATAAAATGACCCATATATATGCTATCTTCAAGAGACTCATCTCAGAAAAAAACATATACACAGACTAAAGGTGAAGAGAGGTAACAAAAAAATTCCATACAAATGGAGCAAACAAACAAAAAAGCTGGGGCAGTAATACTTATGTCAGACAAAATAGACTTCAAAACAAAGGTCATAACAAGACACATTAAAAGAATTGACCCAACAAGAGGATATAACCCTTGTAAACATATATGCACCCGAACATAGGAGCACCTAAATATATTAAGAAAATCTTGACGGCAATACAGTCATAGTGGGGGATTTTAACATCCCACTGGCAGATCTTCCAGACAAAAAAATCAACATGGTGAGAGTGACTTTAAAATGACACAACTAGATCAGTTGGATTTAATTATATTTACAAAACATTTCATCATAAAGCAGCAGAATATACATTATTTTCAAGTGCACATGGAACATTCTCAAAGATAGACTGTGTGTTAGATCAAAAAAATGTGTTAACAAATTTAAGAAGAGTAAAATTATATCAAGCACTTTCTCTGACCACAATGGTATGGAACTATAGAAATCAACTACCATAAAAAAGCTAAAAAATTTTCAACATATGGAGGCTAAATAGCATGTTATTCAAGAATGAACCGGTTAACAATCAGATAAATGGAGAAATCAAAAATTACCTGGAAACAAATGAAAATGAACACACAACAACCCCAAATCTATGGGACACAGTGAAAGCAGTCCTGAGAAGGAAGTTCATAGCATTACAGTCCCACCTCAAGAAGCAAGATAAATCTCAAATAAACACTGTAACCTTACACTTTAAAGAACTAGAAAAAGAACAACAAGCAAAGTTCAAAGTTAGTAGAAGAAAGGAAATAATTAAGATCAGAGTGGAAATAAATGACACAGAGACAAAAAAAAAACAAAAAACAAAAGATCAATGAAACCAAGATTTGGCTCTTTGAAGAGATAAACAAGATTGACAAACTTTATCCAGACTCATTGAGAAAAAAAGAGAGAGGACCCAAATAAGTAAGATCAGAAAAGAAAGAGAAGAATTAACAACTGACACCACAGAAATGTTTATAAAGGATTGTAGGAAAGTACTATGAACAACTATATGCCAACAAATTGGACAACCTGGGTGAAATGGATAAATTCCTAGAAAGATACAATCTTCCAAACAAACAGTGAGAATCAGAAAACCTGAATACACATTATAAGTAATGAAATTGAAGCAGTAATTAAAAAAACTCCCAACAAACAAAAGTCTTGGACTAGATGGCTTCACAGTTGAGTTTTACAAAGCATTCAAGGAAAAGCCAACACCTATCCTTCTCAAACTATTAAAAAAAAAAATTTAAAGAGGAAGGAGGACTTCCAAGCTCTTTTTATGAGCCAGTATTATCCTAGTTCCAAAACCAGATAAAGACACTACAAATAAAGAAAATTATAAGCCAGTCTCCCTGATGAACATAGATGCTAAAATTCTCAACAAAATATTAGCAAACTATAATATAGGCAATGTATATTTCAATACATTGAAAATATCATACACCATGATCAAGTGGTATTTATATTTTGGGGGTGCAAGGTTGGTACACTATTTGCAAATCAATGAATGTGATAGATCACATAAACAAAATGAAAGATAAAAGTCACATGGTCATATCAATAGATGCAGAAAAAGCATTTGACAAAATCTAGCACCCATTTATGGTAAAAACTCTCAGCAAAGTGGGGATGGAGGGAACATAGCTCAACATTATAAAGGTCATTTATGGCAAACCCACACCCAACATCATACTGAATAGGCAGAAACTAAAACTGTTTCCCTTAAGATCAGGAGCAAGACAAGGATGTCCATGTTCACCACTTTTATTCGACATAGTCCTGGAAGTCTTAGCCACAGCAATCAAACAAGAAGAAGAAATAAAAGGCATCCAAATTGGAATAGAGAATGTAAAATTGTCATTATTTGCAGATGACATGATATTGTACATAGAAAACCCTGAAGATTACACCAAAAAATTACTAGACCTAATAAATGAATTTGGCAAAGTAGCAGGATACAATATTAATATTCAGAAATCAATGGCATTCTTATACACCAATAATGAGCTAAAGAGAAATTAAGAAAAGAGAAATTAAGAAAACAATTCCATTTACTATTGCAAAGACAACAAAAAATAAGGTACCTAGGAATAAATTTAACCAAGGAGGTAAAACTTAGAAAATTCTAGGATACTGAAGAAAAAATTGAGGAAGATACAAATAAGTGGAAGCATATACTGTGTTCATGGATAGGAAGAATTGACATCATTAAAATGTCCATACTGCCCAAAGTAATCTATCAATTCAATGCAATTTCCATTAAAATACAAATGGCGTATTTCATAGAACTAGATCAAATATTCCAAAAATTCATATCAGACCAAAAAGACCCTGAAAAGCCTCAGCACTCTTGGGAAAGAAGAACAAAGTTGGAGGTATCACACTACCTGATATCAAACTATACTACAAGGCCACTGTAATCAAAACAGCCTGGTACTGGTATAAGAACAATGGAACAGAATAGAGAGGCCAGAAATAAATCCATGCCTTTATGGGCAATTACTATTTGACAAGAGAAGCAAGAACATACAATGGAATAAAGGCAGTCTCTTTAATAAATGGTGTTGGGAAAATTAGGTACATGCAAAAAAAAAAAAAAGAAAGAAACTGGGCCACCCACTTACATCATACACAAGAATAAATTCAAAGTGGATAAAAAGCTTTACATTTAAGTCACAAAACCATAAAAATTCTAGAAGAAAACATGGGCAGTAAAATCTTAGACATGTCTTGTAACAATATTTTTGCAGCTGTATCTCCTTGGGCAAGGGAAACAGGAAAAGGTAAACAAATGGGACTACATCAAACTAAAAAGCTTTTGCACAGCAAAAGAAACCATTGACAGAATGAAAAGGGAACCCACTGAATGGGAGAACATATTTGCTAATGGTACATCTGATAGGGGGTGCATTTCCAAAATACCTAAGGAACTTACACAGCTCAACACTAGAAAGACAAACAACCCAATGAAAAAATGGGCAAAGGGCTGCTTGAAACTGAGTCTGGGCTTCTTGCCTTCTTCCCTGAACAGCATGAGCTTCAGCACCTGCTTCAGCTTATCCACAGACTACTAGACCCTGGGCTCCATGAAGTTGCTCGTTCACCGGGTCTGGACAGCCATCAGTGCGGCCAGTGTCTGTGTAGGCACCTGAGACTCTGGCTCCTGGACCTCCGTGTCCCACTCCACCAGAGTGCAGGGCAGCTGGGGACCCCGGGGCCTGGCTGCAGGGATGGCTGGGGGTCTGGCAGTCATAGGAGGCATCCAGAGTGAGAAGGAGACTGTACAACGCCTGAATAACTGCCTGGTTTTCTACTTGGAGAGGGTGAGAAGCCTGGAGGCTGATAATCAGAGACTGGAGGTCAAAAATCTGGGAACGCCTGGAGAAGGGACCTGATGTCAGAGACTAGGGGCATTATTTCAAGACCATCCAAGACTTGAAGGCTCAGGTATTTGCAAATTCTGTGAACAATGCCCACATCGTTTTTCAGATTGACAATGCCTATCTTTCTGCTGATGACTTCCAAGTTAAGTATGCGAGGAAGCTGGCCCTGTGCCAGTCTGTGGAGAGTGACTTCAATGGGCTTGGAAATGTTACTGATGACATCAATATCACACATCTGCAGCTGGAGACAAAGATCAAGGACCTCAAGGAGGAGCTGCTTTTCATGAAGAAGAATAACGAGGCAGAAGTAAATGGTCTACAAAACCAGATTGCCAGCTCTGGGTTGACTGTTGGATCTCCCCAAATGTCAGGACTTCAGCATAATCATGGCAGACATTTGGGCCCAGTATAATGAGCTGGCGCAGAAGAACAGAGAAGAGCTAGACAAGTACTAGTCCCAGCAGATGGAGGAGAGCACCACAGTGGTCACTGGCAGGCCACTGAGATAGGAGCTGCTGAGATGACAGAGCTGAGGCATATGGTTCAGTCCTTGGACACTGACCTGAACTTCATGAGAAATCTGAAGGTCAGCTTGGAGGTGGAGACATATTGTGTTGTGCATGTGGAACAGCTCAATGGGATCCTGCTGCACCTGGAGTCAGAGCTGGCCCAGACCCGGGCCGAGGGGCAGCACCAGGTCTAGTAGTACGAGGCCCTGCTGAACATCCTGGCCAACCTGGAGGCTGAGATTGCCACCTAGTGCTGCTGCAGGAAGAAGGAAAGGACTTTGATCTTTGATCTTTGATGGCCTGGACAATAGCCACTGCATATACTCCATCCAAAAGATGACCACCTGCAGGAATGTGTATGGCAAAGTGGTGTCTGAGGTCAATGATCCCAAAGTTCTTAGGTGTTAATGGCAGCAGAAGTGGGGCACCCCTTGAGGGGCAAGAGGCCAATAAAAAGTTCAGAGATCAATCAATGAACATTAAAAAAAATTGGGCGAAGGACCTAAATAGACACTTCTTCAAAGAGGACATCCAGATGGCCAATAGCCATGAAAAAATACTCACTGTCACTAATCATCAGAGAGATGCAAACTAAAACCACAATGAGATATTACCTTGCACTTGTCAGAATGGCTATCATCAATAAATCAATAAACAAGTGCTGATGAGGATGTGGAGAAAGGAGAACACCTTTGTACTGTTGGGGGGAATGCAGACTAGTGTAGCCACTGTGAAAAACAATATGTAGTTTCCTCAAAGAAATTAAAAATGAAACTGACTTTTGACCCAGTGATTTCACTTCTGGAAATATATCCTAAAGAAACTTAAAATGCTAATTCAAAAGAATATATGTGCTCCTATGTCCATTGCAGCATTGTTTACAATAGCAAGTTCTGGAAACAGCTCAAGTGACTGTTAGTAGATGAGTGGGTAAAAAAGTATTCCATTGTGCAAGTGGAATACTACTTGGGCATTTAAAAAAAAGGAAACCTTACCTTCTGCAACAGCATCGTTGGACCTGGAGATTATTATGCTAAATGAACTAAGCCAGTCAGAGAAAGACAAATATCGTATGATCTCACTTATCTTACAGGTAGAATCTAATAAACAAGATAAACTGATGAACAAAATAGAAACAGAGGCATGGACACGTGTAAGAAACTCATAGATGTCAGAGGTGGACATGTTTGGGGACTGGATGCAGGAAGGTGAAGGGATTAAGCAAAAAAACATCTATCCACAGCACATAGACACTGACAACAGCGTGGCAGCCGCCGGAGGGAAAGGGGAGGCGGGGGAGTGGAAGTGGGCAGCCGGGAAATCGGGAATGGAGAGAGACTTTGCTTGGGGAGAGGGGCGCACGTTGCAGTTTGCAAAGGATGTTTTATTGAGTTGTCCAGTTGAAACCTGTATTTTTTAATGAACAAATATCACCCCAATAAATTCAATTTAAAAAAAGACTGAAAAGAATGACTCAAGTACAAGAAAAACAAAACCAAACCAAACAAAAGAAGGCTTTTGGCAAGGCTATTTAAATGCAGGTAAACTGGCAAGGCTATTTAAATGCAGGTAAACTGAAGAAATGTTGGCGTATTCTATTCAGACATGGGTTTAGTTTTCAGAAGAGTACCAAGTGACTTTTAGGAGTTCAGAGGAAACTAACTAAAGTTATTTTATTATTTTATACAGGGAGACAAAACCCCAAGGAAGAGCAGAGTGTGACATAAGAATAACATCGGAATGGGAGTGGAAGTTTCTCTAGGTTCCCAGTGCTTTTAGTTGTCATGAATGCTGAGCCCTCTTTCCTGAGCAAACCTTGTTGGGAATGCTGACTTCCTACTGCTGCTTTGAGAAAGGTGGAAAAGCCAGCCCAGGGGCATACATTTGACTTGCAGGATTATCACAGAAAGAAAACCGGTGATATGTTTCTTTCAATGACCACAACGGGTTTTTTAATTTCTTTGATTATTCTTTCCCTGTGTTCTGTCTCAGTACAGCTGGGGCTGACCTATTGAACTTTGATCCTTCCTTACAGGGTTTTGCATAGGTGATAACAACAAGATGAGAAGGCTCTGTCTGATGTTAAACCTCACCCTTGAAACTCAGCAAGCTTCTCAGCATCAAATCCCTAGACCAGCTTCACAAATTTTATTTATGTATTCCTTTATTTATATCATGTTTGGTGCTGCAACAGGGATTAAAAAAATTCATCAGCAGGGCCCATATGGAGCTAGATTAAAATTTGAACCTCTGAACTTCCTGACACCTCCTGCCACAGAAATAACAAGTTCATTACTGAGCTCCACAAACAAAGGAAACTCTCTCTTCTGCCTAATAACAGGCCAAAAAGGCAGACCTGAGAATACACGCATAGCTCAAAACATCATCACGATATCCCAAAACCAAAACAAAAGCAACCATGCCAAACAGCCAAATAAACAAAGGTGAAGTGAGCCTCCAGCAAGCCCTGGTGGCTTGCCAAATTTGGCTTCTGGCTGTTTGCCCAGTGGGAATTATGTAATTCCCAGACAAGGGCCCTCAACTGAGAAGTTCAGTCCAGCCTCTCATTTTAGGCTTTCACTTGTAAGAGCTGGCAGCAAAAATAGGTGAGAATCTCATTTCCCCTGATGCGGTGAGGCTGCGGATTTTTAGTAGGTAATTTAGTTGTTAGTCTTGTTGAGATGGTGTGGAAGGAAATGCCATGTTTGCGAGATAGTAGAATGAATTTCACTTTTCCCTCCCCCCAAGTTAACTACATTGCCCTCTATTTTATAATCTTAGGTAATCTATGCCCAGTTCTCTGTGGTCAGAGGATGTGAGCATCCAGGGCAGGAAGCCTGGTTTACTTCATTCTTCCGCAGTGGGGACAGCAAGCTCAGGTGTGAGAGTGGGGCTGACAAGCTGGGAATTCTCTCAAGAAAAGCTGAAGGAGTCCTAGGAAGTTGAGGCCACTGTCTGGTGTCAGAAGATGAGTGAAGGAAATGAGACCACTGCGCGCCTCACAGATGTCCTCTCATTTCACATCCACATTAGCCCTATAAAGTGTCGCTCTCACTTCCCAGGAGAGAAAATTGGGTCTGAGGAATAAGCAGCTTGCTTGAAATCACACAGCTGTTTAGACATGGGCTGGGCATGTGGCTCCGAAGCCTATTCCACTCCGTAGGCCAAGAGCATTGCTTCATCAAGATCAAGGGATTTTGGTGAAAGCAACCAGGGCCTTCACTAGCTACCTGGGAGCTTGTGTGGGTGAGCCTCTAAAGGTTTTTATCTCCGGAATCTAGGTCTACATATTCTCTAGTCTCTGTGCTGGTTAATATTGTAGTGGCTAGCCACATGTGGCTATTTAAATTAAAATTAATTGAAACAAACAACTGAGTTTCTCTGTCACATGGTTGCAGAATTACCTCCCAAAATCCAGGTTTGTGTTCCCGATGCGCTCTTAGACCAAAAGGTTGACATACCGCCCGTCGTTTGGAGGTAGAGAAAGGTTCATTCGATTTGGCCAAGATGAGAAGATGGGAGAACAAGACCTCTCAAATCCATTTCTTCCAAAATGCAAAATTAGGGAGTTTTTATGTGATTAGGGAGTAAGGAGAAGGGGAATTTCAGGGAACTGAGAGAGAGAAGTCTGTGTTTCTTTATTCATAGATGTTCATCCATTCATCTGATACACTATTTTGTATCAGACTCCTGGGCGTCAGCAACTGGTCATAGCTATCTTGCAGACATTCTTTCCTTCTGCAAAACAAACTCACATTCACCTTGTGACCCTGAATTACGTTCTTCTGCTTGACAGTACATCAGCAACATAAAATTACATTGTGAGAACAAAGACTGCTGGGATGGATAACCAAGATTCTGCAAAAATATCTCACAAGTGTGTGTCCATTGTTATTTTTAAAGCAAGAAGCAAAAACTAGGCATCTTGTGATGATAGCCATTGTTTAAGCTATCATGGCTTTGTGCTTAGCTAGCTGTATTTTTCTATTATCTCACACAAAGTGTACTTTTAAATATTTCTCCTGGAACTTGCTTTATAGCCAGTCCTTCAGAACATGACGGACATTCTGTCTTGATCTGACTGTAACCTACACGAGGACCAAAGCAATTGAAACATTTAGTTAAAGCCTATACCTATATACTAAACAAGAATTAAATTATTTCATTCTAACTGCCAAAAATACTAGGGTCAGAATACTAGGGGCACTATTATCACATGGTGCTAGGCTGCAACACCAGCAATGTGGCATGATTAGTAGCCACATGTGGTCAGTGGCTATCTTTCTAGACAGCACAGCCTACTGGAACGTTTTCATCTTCACAGAGAGTTCTGGTGGACAGCTCCGGAGATGGAACGGACCTCTTGTCAGTGGGACCTCCTCCGACTGCACTGAGTTCTTCTGGGCCTGGAGAATCCAGCTCATCCTGCATGGCAGAGGAGACAGGCTTAGTCTCACTCGAGGTTTCCACTGGGAGGAGTTTTCCCTCAGCACTTTTCTGACTCCTGTCTTTCTCTTTACTCACTCCATTCCTGGGAGGTGGAGGGGTTTTCCTGATGAGATAATCTGGGAAGAATAATTGGGAGTGAGCTACCTCCTGGGAACATAAGTTCTGCTCTTCCCTCAGAGCTCTGTCCCTGAGGTGGGCAGGGCTTGGAGGTGTCCTGAATATCTTCTGTTTGCCTGTTTGCCTTTCCACGCTTCTCTCCACCTTCTGCACCCTGCTCTGGGCTCCAGGAGGCTGACCTGTATCATCTACACCAATGACCTCCCTTGACCTCTGTCAGATCCACCATTTCATAACAGCAGCAATTTATGGTGAGATGGAAGAGCTACAAGCAGGGTCAGGGGCACAAGGAAGCTACATGAGCAGGTGACATAGGTCATTTCACCTCCTCTTCTTCCTCTGGTGCCTCCGGGACACAGTGCATACCCTGTGTCAGCAACCATTTTATAGGGCGCTTGCCTGGTAGGTCGCAAGCCTGAGTCTGGGAACCAGAGAGGGGAAGACAGGTGGCTCTGCTATACTCCTCTTGACCCACTGAGTGAAATTTTTCTTCCTGGTATTCACTTCTAGGCTTTTCAGGACTTAGAGGTCTCAGTTTCCAGAGAGAGAACACTTCCATTTGGAAATGCAGCAGGGGTCCTTTTAAGCTTTAAGCTCTATCTGCTGACTGACCCTTGTGTCTTCAAAGTGTATCAGGCAAGGGAAAGAGGCTCCATCCTAGCAGGAGTAATTGACCCTGATGGTCAAGAGGAGGCAGGGCTGCCGTCACACTCTGGGGTGTCTCTTTGAAGTCCCTTACCCAATTTTAACAATACAGGGACAAAGGCAGTACCCAAGGACTGGAAAGGACACGGTGAACAAGGGCTCATATCCTCTTATTGATGAAAGTCAGGGTGACTCCAACAGGTAAGCCTCTTAAATCCACAAAGGTGCTAGACAGGGGTGAGGGGAGTCCAAAACGAGTAACAGAGTGGAGAGAGGATGTGTATCAGCAGCTTTGAAACCAGCTGGAGCAACAGGGGCTGTAATTCATGTCACTAACTTTCCTCTTATAAGTTTACCCAGAAAAATAGGTCAGAGAGAATGCTGGAGAAGCCGTTCCCAGATTTTACTATTGAAGAAAATGGATCCAAGGGGCCCGAGGCTGAACCCTAGTGAAGTCTCTGGGGCACTGCTCATATGTCCCTTTAGGCCGGAGGAGAGGTTCTCTCTAGGGATTACCTTCCTCTGAAGAGAGCCACAGGTCACACTCCACCCCCTGGGGGAAGCCCCCAGCCAGTGTGTGGTCAGTAGAAAGGCCCACCTTCCCTGCATTAAGCAAGACGTTTGGGAAGGTTCATTCCAGTCTTTGGAACAACTGAGGCCTTTGTTGCAACTTCTTCACAGTTTAACACCTCCCTCTGCTCAATTCCACTTTTTTCACTCCCCCCACAGGTGTGGCTCTTGAGCGGACTCCCCAGCACATTTCCTGCATGCTAATCTCTGTCTCAGAATCTCTTTCCTGGGGCACTGACTAAGACAGTTCTGTCTTCACCTCAGAGTACTTTTCCTTGCCCACTCTTTTGATGGAGTCTTCTAGAATGATCCTAATTTGAGTGTGCCCTCTGACTCCTTCTGGGTCCCTCACTGATAGGGGCGGGGACACGGGGTAGGACTGCTCCAGCCCCTCATCCCATGACTGGTGAGAAAGTCTGCCTAGTTCTAAACTTAGCATTAGTGGGGCCTCCCTATTCACAAACAGAATCTGCACCCTCAAACTCACAGGAATTGCCTCAATAAAAATATTTTGGCCTCTACATTAATTCTGGGTTTTAAATTATTTCGAACGTGAGGGGGAAAGCTACTCATTGGTGGCTCCCTAGAAACCCCAACCCTGTCAAGTGCAGCTCATTCCAGATTTGGATAGAGCAGCCAAGCGTTTGGCCTGTTCAAGGGAGCCTTTTAGACAGTGTTCGTGCAGGTGCGGAGGTGGAGGGTGGAAGGTCTCTAGCAAGATGACACTCCAGAAAAGTTCTTCATTGTGCAGGAGAAAGAATGATCAAGGATATTTATTGCACCATCGTTTATAATAACCATAAAGGTAAGAACCTAATAGGGGTCTAAAGAAATTGTGGTATAGTTTTGCAATGCCATTGCATGCAGTAGGAAAAATTGTGAGTGGATCTAAAGTGCTAACATGGAAAACATCCTCAGGAGATATTGTTGAGTGGAAAGGGAGGTTGCAGGTTGAGAAATGTACCGTGGTTCTGTTTTACTAGGACTGTTCAGGAAAATGATCACCCAATACAAATGACCCGGCTTAGAGAGAGAGGGAGGAGCGGGAGTAGGGAGAGCGATTAATCCTCTTCCCTGCTCTTCCTCCTTATGCCATTTCTTCCTATTTTCCTTGATCATTTCTGCCTTCCTTTTCACTCCACATTCTTCCTCCTCTTAATCACTTCTTTTCATGGGTTAAAATTAGAGCCAAACCTACATACCATGAACTGTTTTTGTTTACTCTCATTAACAACCCAGTTGATTAGCAAGGAGGCCAATCCAAACTGGTAGTTGAAGTGTCAAAATAAATGGATCTAGTGCCCAGTGTCCCAGCTCACATGATCGAGTTAATGAATAATTAATTGAGCAGCAATATGATCTCTTATAAGGAAGTCTGCCTGCTTTGGCTACTTATGAAAGCCTCAAAGATAAGCCAACAATTCAACACAGTTATAAAAAATATATAGAAGAAAGAAACTTCAAGTAGGGTTTGAATAATAAAAGTCTAGTGTTTGCCTTAAAGAAAGCGCAAGTAGCATTATATTTTGTGCTACTAGAGCATGTAGATTATTTGAACTGAAGAACTGAAGACTTCTAGTCTAATGGCTTCCTTTAGTATTGGAGAGAATAGTGGCCTGAGGAAGTGAGGCTGCAAAGCAGGACTCCCCGTTCAGCTGTTTTCTGATGACACATTTGGTGGACAGTAGAGGTAGATACTCATTCTTTTACTTTGGGAATGAGTCTCACCTCTCTCTAGTATAGGAGGATCCAAATGTGTGCTTTTACTTTTTGCTCTGTGTTCCAGGCACAGTCTCTAAGGGGTGGATGGAAATGGCTGGCAGTACTGAATGGGTTAATGGCAGGAAGGACCAGCTCTCGGCTTCTTTGGAGTTTTGTGTCGTGGTTAAAGGATGTACCAATGCTAGAGGACCTGGAAAGAAAATCATATGAGAAATGATCAAAAGAATTGAACATTTTTAGCTAGAAGAAGAAATCCAGGTATAAGTTTATCAGATGAATACAGAGCACCAGTTAAATTTGAATTTAAGATAAACAAATGAATATTTTAAAAGTATAATTATGCACCCTGACCAATGTGGCTCAGTTAGTTGGTTGGGTGTCATCCCACAAAGCAAAAGGTCACGGGTTCGATTCCTGGTCAGGGCACATGCCTAGGATTCAGGCTTCAGTCCCTGGTTGGGGTGCATGCAAGAGGCAACCAATAGATGTTTCTCTCTCACATCGATGACTCTCTCCCTCTCATTCTCCCTCCCTTCCCCTCTCCCTAAAAATAAATAACTAAATACATACATATATAAATAATAAATGAGTATATATTTTTAAAAGTATAATTATACCCCAGATATTACATGGGACAAACTCGTACTAAAAAAATCCATCACTTATCTGAAATTCAAATTTGATGGGGTCCTTTGTATTTTTATTTGTTGAATTTTATCAAGGTTACCCAGGATACATGTTGAAATATTGACTGGCAATATCTTATAAACTTGAGAGTCCATTATTCCACATGTTTTTTTTTCCTCACTAACTCTAAAATTATAAATTATAACCAATACTTTGAATTCAAAGAGTGTTGGATGTTAAATCAGTTCAAGGACAAATTTTCTAATAACTGAGGTATCCTGCAGTAGAACAGATTATCTCAAAAACAGTGTATCCCTGAGCCAAAGGAAATACTCTATCAACATGTTTAATAGCAAAAAACTGAGAGGAACATAAGAGGTCATGAATAAGGAACTGTTTAAAAAAATTAGGGGCACATCTATGTGGTGGAATTTTCCACAGGCAATCTCTTTTCTTCTAGCCTCTGAAGCGTCTGGCTTCTGTTATGAAGGGACTATCACTACTCTTACAATGGGACCAACCACAGTCCCCCCGCAGACAGCTGCTCTTTCCGATCCCTCAGGGACACTCCTCCTGGACGGTAGGGTGGCTCTCTGTCCGTCCGTACATTGTGGGAAGATTTCCAAGTCGATCTCTCAGGAAAAAAGCAAACAAACAGAAGAGCAGCATTCTTGTAAGATCCCGTGCATGTACATTGTACAAGCATAAACATAAACTCAGGAAAAAGCATAACCTTTTTTCTGGTTAAATACCTAAAAAAAGTAGCAAAAAGTATTCAGGGAAGGGGATCAGTTATGGAGGGCAGCTGAGGAAGACTTAGTGTTTATTTTATATCTTTATGGATGGATTTTAAGAAATAATTGTGCACACTGAAAGAGGCTGGACATTTTATTTCTCTTTCAGTAACCGCAGTGGCAGTCCCAGCGGTGGGCTGGGGTTTGTGCTAGAAGGAGGCCATCTCCAATCCCTTTCAATATAAGGACTGTATGTACTTGAAACAAAAGCCTGTTGGTTAATTTGGGTACACTATTGATGTCTTTGGGCGTTCGTGGTTTCCCCTGCCCACCTGAAAGCTCAGGTGAGAGCAAGGTGTTTCCCAGGGCACGCAGGGCCAATCACATGTGTGTTTGTCAGTGTGCGTGTGCATCACATGAGGGTGAAGACTGTGTAATGGATGAGCCCAGGGCCCTCAAAGCCACGTGCAATTCCTGGCCTTAGGTTCAAGGCAGTGTCTGACAGTTTAACATCCGGGGAAAGCAAAACTTTTTATTCCCTTCTTAATAATAGCTCAAACCACATGAAGTTGCTATTGCATCTGCAAAATTAAATAAATAAATAAACAAACAAATAAATAAATAACTGAATGCCATCAATTTCATATGGTTCAACTAATATTACTCTTTAGGACATTGGCTTTTGCATTTTCCCTTGATCAATTAGAAAAACAAATCAAAACAAGCAAAGTATGTATGTTTCCAGGCTTCTAAAGCTGCCTTCCCTTTTTTTACATTGCATGACCTATTATACATGACACTCTATTAATAAGATCTAAAATGTATGTAACTTTTTGCATTGCCACGTATTTTGAATGCTTTAAATCTTTATGCTCATTTACATTTTACCATAAACCTATGAGATAATCATATGTATCCCATTTTGCAAACGAGGAACCTGAGACACAGAGGGTAAGCACGCTGCCTGGGTTGGCACGGCAGCAGGTGTTGGAGCAGGTACTCGACCTGGGCCCCGGCAGGTGTGGTTCATCCCATTGCATCGCACTGCCTCTCCTTTGTTCTGGCCCCTGAGCTCCCGTTATGAAGGCCTGTCACTCCCATGTGACAACCTGTCCAACCCTTTCCCCTGCAGACAAGTTGGTCTTTCTGGAATTCCCCCAGGCACTGATAATGCACTCCAGGAAGGTCCCCGGTTACAGAGCTTTGGAATGTAGGCCCTCGGCAGCCTGGTCCTTATTCACTTCCAGTGCCATTCTACTACAAGGAAGTGGTGCTCGATGAGAAGCATCAGTTATCTTTCTAGCTGGTGTTCCTGAGCTCTCACTGGAGGCACCCTGATTTTATCGCC